>JASAMZ010000842.1:0-16091 GCA_030248115.1 Linhomoeus sp. GSCO2_2 | reverse complement strand
CGTAACTCCGTATTCTATTCAAAAGGTTACGGTACTTCAATTGATTTGTTCCGCTAGCGACGAACAAGTTTGTTCCCGGTGGTAAACGTATGGTGATGTTGGCGACGTTAACGTGTATCTTGGAACTGGCGAGCCAAACAGTAAATATGTGTGGCCGGAACACGACCATATTTGGCTCGCCACAGGCGAAGAAGACAGCGGAACACCCGCGCTGCACCTTTGCGAGAAGTTGATTGACCCAGTCACGCCTTCGCGCCCAACGACGGCACTGGGAAGGCTCCGCGAGATAAAACTCACCTCTTTCGTGCGGGATTGTCTACAATCAGCGTTGCACGCCGAAAGCCTGCAAAGTTGGACTGCTCTAAAGTCAACACGGAAGCAGATCACAGTCGCTGCAATTGCAGCCGAACTTGTCTTTGTACAAGCGGAAGAGTCGCAAAATGCTGACAGACGATGATGTAACATGCACTGTACTCGCTTATTTTCTCACTCGCTTTCTTCGACGCCATGAAGCATTTGCATGTCGCATGGCCGGCATGGTCGCATGGTACCGGTGGTCAAGCACAACGGAGGTTACATCGAATCTGAGGTCACACATCATATCGGCGAATGGCGCATGGTTCAGCTCTTGAGTAGCCTGCCGTGGTTCTCGCCCATCCGTCTCCCATCGTTGTTGGCGTCGGTGACGTAGTAGTCGCTGCTGCTGCGGGAGAAGGCCTTCCAGATCGGCCGACGGAAGTGGTGGAGTCGGCCGCGCAGCGAGCATCGCACGAGACGCAGCAGCAGGCGCGGTCGCGGTCGCGTTCAGCTCTGCTCCTCGAAGGTCGGCTCGCACTTGGTCGAGGTCCGTCTGCGACAGTTCGTAGATGCCCAGCGCCGCGTCCACTGCCAACGCTTCGACCAGTTGTCTGCCTGCTTTCGCCCGCCGCTCGATTCGCGCCCGCAGCTGCTTCTGCTGCCTCCGGCCGATGGACTGCTGTAGCGTCGCCTTCATCGCCGACACCTCCTTCAGTTGTTGGGAGAGCAGTTTGTCCATCGACTGCACCAACTGGAGCGTGGGCGTGGGCTCCGACTCCGGAGTCTTCGAGTTGGCGGTAGGCGGCGTCGCCGTTTGCGGCGTCTGTGGAGCCGCTGTAGCTCCCGGTTCCGGCCGCTGAACACGGTCGCGCAGCCCGATGGCGTCCAGCGATGGCGGGTCTGGCTCTTTCGGCCGGCGCTTCTTTGTGGGCTTCAACTGGGCGGCTCGCATTCTATCGAGCGACTGGGCGGTGACAGAGAGGGTGTCGTCCTCGCTCTCGCGTTCGGCGACGCTTCTTCTGAGACCCCGCGTCTTCCTGCGACGAACTCGACTCGGACTTCTACTGCTGCCCCTGGGCCGACCGCGGGGGCGACCTCGGCGGCTTCTTGACAACAGGCCCATTGATCAGCGCCGCTGCACAGCTTGGCTCCTTCCTTGAAGTGAACATTTGCAGGTGGACGTCCCTCCGTCTTCCACCGCGTTGAGTCCGCAACACATAGTCGGTGTGGCACCAACAACACCAAAGTTGCGCGAACCGCGAACCACCAGGTCCGAGCATTTTCAACCTGTAAGATCGGCTGGCCGATCTTTGCGGTTCAAATATTTTGAAAATTATATCGGCCAACCCAACCCCATATGGACGTCAGGTTGAATTCCAGGTTAGAAATCGAAGAATGATTGAACTAATCGGAATGGACAAAGCCAAAATTGAGTTCTCCACAGGGCGTCTTGCAAACATTTCACTATTGGTCAAAAAAAGAGAGTAGCAGCGGGAGATCACCGCTGATTGGACAGTTCAGAAAGATGGTTTTTGAATATCGAATTGTCATCGGTTACAGTAACGAAGCTATCTTTCTTCCAACGTGTGTTTATATATGTTCAGTGGATGTCAAGACGAGGCCGGTCGTTTTGGCGCCTGTCCTACCGTGACGCCGCTCCCGTGTTCATTGGCTTAGTAGATGGGCGTGTTCAAGCTTTGTTTGATGTATGTTCTTAAAATTGAAATTCGGATGCGTTGCTTTCAACACCAATCTATCTCCGAAACCACGCAACAGTCGGTGTCGGTTTGCCCACATCGGCGACTTTGTCAGCCGGCGACTGATGATCACTCGACAGACCAATGAGGGGGAGGAAGGCGGCCTTTCGAGAGTTCGTTTTACAAGCGAACCGACTTACATTCGGTCAGTGCCGTTAGTTGTCGCCGAATTAGCTGCTGTACTCGACGAGTAAGCGATGCAGTTACCTATTTGGCTTATGCGGTCTATTTGAGACTCTAGCGTGTGACGTTGGTTGATGCAATTGGCGGAGCGCATTTGTACTCGGAATCGGTGGCACATAATGAACATTTGAAGAACGCTCCGTGGGGGCAAATGAGAGAGCAAACACTTTTCCGACCGGAAGTGAGTGACGCCGTCATCCGAGCTTCGCGCAACGCTTGTTGTAGCGCCGACCATCAATGTGTCTGCTCGGCGATTTGCTCCCGGAAGGCTGACAGTTGAAACTTTTGCAGTGATATTTCGTAATAGGCACCATTTTGCTGTCGGTCCGTTGACACTCATTCACAATGGAGAATGGACTGAACGTGGCAATTTGACGGACAACTTCGCCACAATTAGTGGTTGCCGACCCTTGGGTGGGCGTGATCCTATCCGCGCGCACCGAAAATTGACAGCTTCGCGCACTTCCGGCGGAGCGGCGGTGTCAAATTTCGACTCGACCAATATAAGTCGAGTGACTTCCGGTCGCTTCTGTCGACTCCGGACTTGACGTCACCCGATCCTAATTCAACAAAGCGACCTCTAAAACCAATAAGTCGCCTCGCTTCCCGTCCGGTCGGTCGGTTGTTGGCGCTGCTGTCACCCGGCTGTCAAAGTGGGCGTGAATGAAGGGAATGGGCGCTTGGTGTTCGATTTGGAAGTGGGTTAGGCGGCGTCGCTGAGTTGCCCTCGGTGCGTCGTCTTCCCTCGGGGGCTTCTTCCATGCCTGAGAAGTCTCTGAAGTCTTGCCGCGGCACAGCTCATTGTTCACTGGGGACCTACTGAAGCGCAGCGATTCAATTTCGGAGTGTGTGCACCGGCCGAAGCCGAAACGCTCCGCTCCGCACGCCGCGCCTGAAATAGCTTCTGTTTGTGTTCTTCTTGGCCTTGGCGCCGCTTCGTCCCTCTGTGGGGTAAATTGGCGCCTTGGCGCGCGTCTAAGGTCGTTCGCTGGCCGCCTTCCAGTGTTTTCGGCTCGCGATCGAAGGAGACGCGATGATAATATATGGACTGGCAAATATGTATGTAGCTGCGCGCCTGTAATGGACCAGTTGCTTCAGGGTCAACACAGGTTCAGGGACGTCTGCTGACTCATCACGGTACCCACCTGCCAATATTCGAAGATGAAGCGTCTACTGTTAGCCGGACTTGTCGTCCTCTCAGTTGCCGTGATCGCGACCTCCGCCGGTGAGTGGCTTCTGTCTAGTGAGTCACTGGAGTGCCATTTGCCCTCACTTGTTGCTGTGTCGGTAAGGGCCCGCTGAGCTGGAAGTTTTAGAAGGCGAGCCGGCTTCTCAAGTGGAAGATAAGCGTGATAGCCTTCCTCCGATGCACTTTGGCAAACGCGAAGGTCTGCCTCCCATGCACTTCGGAAAGCGCAGTGGCCTGCCTCCAATGCACTTCGGGAAGCGCAGTGGTCTGCCACCAATGCATTTTGGTAAACGCGACGGTCTGCCTCCCATGCACTTTGGAAAGCGCGACGGCCTGCCTCCAATGCACTTTGGGAAGCGTGATACCCTGCCGCCCATGCACTTTGGCAAGAAGGACTCCCTTCCCAGTGTCCACTTCGGCAAGCGAGGTTGTTGCTACAGTAGTAGCCTTGAATCGATCCGTTCCCTTGACTTGGTCACAGAGCGATAGGTAATGGCGACCGCGATGCATCGAACTTTAGGCACTTCTTCGTTCATCAAACGGTCAGAAGACGACGTAGACGATCTAGAGCTTGAGAAGAAAGGCGGGAACAACCTGGCCGCCTTTCAGATGAAATACGGGAAGAGAATCCCGGGTACCTGTAAGTACATAGCTTCCGATGCGTCATTTGCTTGCTTTCTGTACATATTGGCAGCGCACTTCTTCCATTTCTTGCAATCGTTTCATCCCTTTGACTGTCGTAGTTCACTTTCTGGCGGCAGTTCCTTCCTTGCTTGGTACGTATGTAATTGTGTTGTAGGCCAGCAGGCAACTTCACATACCTTGCGCAGTAGCACTCTTTCCAGCTCCATATCTCACATCCTTGGCCTGTCTTCCTCCGCTTTGTCACTCACCGCTTCTATTCTCGCGTCTTTGCACTGACATTCGCACTCTTTGTCCACACCTCTCTCACTCCTGTCCCTTTCCCGCACCCCAGATGGCGACGACGAGAGCGAGAAGCGGGGAGGCGAGATGCCGGGCGTGCTGCGCTTCGGCAAGCGCGCCATCGTGGGCGCCGACCGCTACTCCGAAGTGGCCAGAAGCCTGGGCTTCAAGAAGAGGGAGGGCGACGAGATGCCGGGCATGCTGAGATTCGGGAAGAAGGCAGACATGCCGGGGGTCATGAGATTTGGCAAGAAGTCAGACATGCCAGGAGTAATGCGCTTTGGGAAGAGGGAAGACATGCCGGGAGTCATGCGCTTCGGGAAGAAGTCTGACATGCCAGGGGTCATGCGCTTCGGGAAGAGGGAAGACATGCCGGGAGTGATGCGCTTCGGGAAGAAGTCGGATATGCCAGGGGTCATGAGATTCGGGAAACGAGAAGACATGCCAGGGGTCATGCGCTTCGGGAAGAGATCCGACATGCCGGGAGTCATGCGCTTTGGGAAGAAGGCGGACATGCCAGGGGTCATGCGTTTTGGGAAGAGGGAAGGCATGCCGGGCGTGATGAGGTTCGGCAAGAGGGGCGACATGCCCGGCGTCATGCGCTTCGGCAAGCGCTACAGCCCCAACGAAGTGCTTCAGGTACTTCTGCCTGGGAAACGAGATGCTTCGATGGTAGGGGAGCAGCGTACGGTTAGGAACGTCGTCGTCTGCCACGCATGAAGCCACGCGATGAAGTACCACCACTTCTGAGCACCCTAAGACCTGCACAGTTTGCACCCTTGCTTCTAGCTAACCGTATGCCGGTGTCACGCATTAACTAGTCCGGCGCATTAACTTGTCCGGGGGACAAGTTAATGCAAGCCAGGCGTGCATTAACTTGTCCTGCCTTGCATTAACTTGTCCAGGTAAATCATTCACGGCAGGCAAATGCCACCGCGACATATTGTAACTGGTGAAATGAATGGTACGCAAGGCGTGTTGTCCATTACGACGATGACCAAGCATTCTCACAGCACAGAACGTGACGATCAGAATGGTCATCACTGCCTTCTCTCTGTTTCTGCTCGAATAGGCCGCTGTAGCCAACTTGTTAGAATCCTGAAATCGCCCTTGTCTCTTTGGTAGCCTATTCACAATCCTTTGATTATTGACGTTGTTTACTTCCAAATAAAATCATTACCACGCCACTGATGTCTGGCAGAACCGTCTCAGCCTGAATAACTGTTGGTGTGGAGTTGAGAAACAAGTCAGACTCGCACAATGTGCAACTTTTTGGGGTCTATCACATGTGAGCGCATTGGATTGCACTCCAATGAAGCCTCTACTGCTCCACAATCTTTCCACCCGACAGCTCCTTTCAGTGGCTTTCGAAGACTTTGGATCCACTTGTTGTGCCGCGCGCTTGGTTATTCGCCCCTAATAATGTTCTGCAAATGGTCTCTGCATCCCTCAGAGCGAATTGCGTTGAGCAGTTTCTTCTCGAGGGTCGGGTCAGTGTAAGAATGCTTCAGAAACGGCTCGTCATCGTCCTACAACAATAATGAGAAACGCCATGGCGCAGAACGGAGGAGACACTGCGAGCGGGTCAAATTTCAAACTATCTACACAAGACTTGTGAACGAGCAAACTTAACGAGCTTAGTTGTAATCATTGCTTGTTCATGTAGTCAATGATTTTAAGATTCGCGAGTCCGTCTTGTGTCTACTGTCTGTCTTCTGCCCCTTAATCGGTCGGTCGGGCGGTCAGTCTCACTCCAGGACCACAGAGTTGGCTTGGCATCACTGCGGCGTCGCTACCCACGTGGCTTCTGTCTGGCTCGCCCGGACAGATTAATGCAACCCCGGACAACTTAATGTTGCTTCGCTCTGCATTAACTTGTCCGTCGGACAGGTTAATGCAAGCATTTCCTGCATTAAACTGTCCCCCGGACAGGTTTTGTCCCGGACTAGTTAATGCATGACACCGGCTACAGCACTTTCTTACACTAATCCAAGCCCACAAACCATCTTTCGCGGATGCCTTCCTCGCCTTCAGGGTTCCATTTCAAGGACACCGGCCTGAGGTTCGGGAAGCGCAGCGGCGACGGCAATACTGTAGTCGCTAAGTACGGTACCGAGTTCTAATGACTGTGATGACGCTGACGGCGTACTCTTTCTGTGCCACGCTACTTGTCTCGGCTCCTCGTGCGCGGTCGAATCGGACCCGACCCAAACGGAGGCGAATGAATTAGTCTATGTACCTACAGTTCCAATCATAACGAATTCTTGAAAGGGCCAGAGGTCAACTCACTAATTTGCACACAAGGACTGCCGTACAAACAGAACTCTGACAGCGAAATGAGCGGGAGTGCGATCAAGCAACACGTATGTAGTTGGCGGATAACGACTGCAGTCAGGAAAGCCCCAGCCGCCGCCTAACCCAGCAATAACCAATCGCGAAAGAAGAGAAGAATAGATCACTTTCTGTTCGCTATCGGCCGACGCCGTGGATCAAGTGGCCCAACTGTTCCTCGTTTCTGAGCACGTTGGCGCGCCTGGCGGAGATCTCGTCGCGCGTCTCCTTCATGCGGCCGTCCAACTCCACCAGACGCGCCTTCATCGACTCCAGGTCGCCGCCGGCGCCGCCGTAGGCCTGGCGCAGTTTGGTCGTGTTGTCGCGCTGCTCGCGCCGCCACTGCTCCAGCTCCTTCAGCATGCTGTCGATGTCCTCCTGCGGACGCAAGCACTTCAGACACACGTATTTACGTACAACATCAGCGCCTGCCAAAAGTCTCGCGGTAGCATTCACGAATAGACGCAAATTTCGGTTTCGCGGAGCGCGGGACTATTGTCTTATTGCGCCACAACCACCGATGATGCAATGGCAATTACAAGGACCGCTTCTGTAGAATACGATGCGAGTCATGCGATCGGCCGAGTGTACCATGCGCTCACACCACCTGCAAGTAGTCCAGCAGTCGTCCCAGCGGGTGGCTGGTCCTGGTCAGCTTCTGGATGACGTCCTGCAGTCTGGCCGCCTCCTTCCGCGTCTTCTCCTTCTCGTTGTCGTCGAAGACCACCGTGGTCGTCGTCGCCTTCTTCCCCGTCGACTCCTCCTCCTCCTTCAGGCCGCTCTCCAGCTCCTTCTTCGTCTCCAGAATCTTGCGAACGAGTCCGCCGTGCTCGGCGGCGTCGAGGTCGTCCGCGTCGGCCGCCAGGCCCGAGTCGGCCTGGCTGTCGTTCAGGCCGACGCCGCCTAAAATGATATTACAAGACATACGGTAGTAGGTACATACGATGTAATGGATGTAACAGAGCACCCTAAGGTACATCTGTAAAAGTGACTACTCGAGTTCGGGGAGTATAAGAGTACTCGCAGAGCGCTTGCCAGATAAAGGTTCCTCCACGAGAAAGTTCTCCTCCTCCTCCTTCTTGTCGTCTGAACTGGCCAGTATGAGATTCTGTGTCTCGCCTTCTTTCAAGGCCGCTGCTGCTTGCTGCTGTTGGAGAACCTGAATTTCCACCGTTCAGCGAACGTGTAAACATGGCACTCCAATCGGAGATTGCAGAAGGCAAGGAGAGAATTGACGTTATACCGTAAGTCTTCCAATAAGCCCTCCTTCTTAGCCGTCGCTATTGACAGCGTTCTGCGGAAGTTGTTATTGTAATGTGTACTGTAACCTGGATGAAGGATTGCCATCACTCCTCCAATAGCACCCCCCCCCCCCACCCCTTCTGCAACTAAGAACTTATGATACCATTCACATGGACAATGTGCCGCGCAGCTGCGGGGTGGTTTGATTTTAAGAAGGGAGTGGGGAGGGGGGGGGGGGACTTAATGGGCCATTTGCGGTACCGACAACAATCTTATTAGTGATTCTATCCTAACAGGTTGAAATGGTGCTTTGACTCCACCTGTGGATCCACCTCGCCCATCTCCTTCCTTTTGAGCCTGGGCGGCGCCGCTCTAGCCGTGCTGGGCCTACCCATCGAGGTGCCGGGTCTGGCGCCCATTGAGGTACCCGGACGGACGCCCACCCGCTGTATACGGGACACGGGTCTGGGCAGTTCGCCAGCCTGGCCGCCGAGATCGGGCGCCGTGTCAACCGGCGGCACGGAGATATCACCGTTGAATTGAGCAGTTTCACTGGGCCCGGACTCTTGAGAGGCTCCTGCCTTCTCTTTGTCCCTCTTCTTGTCCTTTGAAGAGGACTTGTCCTTGCTGCTTCTGTGCTTGTCCTCCTTGTCTTTCTCTTTCTTCTTCTCTTTGTCTTTGGACTTGTCCCTACTACTACTGCTCTTCTTCTCTTTGCCTTTCTCTTTCTCCTTGTCTTTGTCTTTGCTTTTGGAGCTGCTTCGTTTACTGTCCTTATCCTTCTTCTTGCTTTCCTTCTTGTCGTCTGCTCCTTTTGCAGTGCCATTAGGAAGGTCGCCGTTTGCCATGCGGTTCTCTTTATTGGAGCCGGCCGAACTGCCTGGCTCGGGAGCCGATTGGCCTCCTCCACGTGCAGCTCTCGCCAAAGCCTGCAATGGATCGAGTGTCGATAGGAGAGTTTAACAGCGAAGATTTGCGATTGAACTGTCGTACAGTATACCGGGTGGTCCAAAAAAAAAGTGACCTCTTTTTCTGGCTGCCTCAACTCTCTCCTATGAAGACCAAATTGGACCAAACTTTGTACATTGGTACCCCAATGTGTTGTAATGGTGTGTGCAAAGTTTCACCTTGTTTCGACAAGACACGCTCAAGTTGTGGCAATTTCAGTTAAGCTCGTCTGAGCAGCAAGCTTTCCGCGAGGAACACTGTGGTACTTTCTAAGTGGAGCGTGCGAAACAAGTGAAATTTGGGCCCAGTTTCAGGTGGGTACCACAGCTCCATGAGACAACTTTACTTCTACTTTTCCTCGTAATATGACAGAGCAACCTCATACCTATCCTTTAAGCTTTAACCCAGCTGAATCGCTCCAAGGGTTTTCGAGATACAGATGATTTTGTAATATTCACAATTCAGAATACAGTAGTCAGTTCCACAATTCTGTTTTATAGAATACAGGGAAGATCACCTATATCATCACAGCAACAGTTCCTGCAGTACTTCTATCGTCTTCTAACAGATGAATACTATCATCTCCTTCCGGACAAATGTCTCCAAAGTCGCAAAATCGTAAATCCGCAAAATCGGAAATCCGAATTATAGAACTCTATTATTGGGATTTCCGACTTTTACGCCCCCTCCAACACTGTCCGACCAAGTGGCTTCTGCGCCGGAAGGCAGGGAAGAAAATGTCTCATCCAGACGACGTCCAGAAAATTGCAAAATCGGAAATCCGAATTATAGAACTCTATTATTGGGATTTCCGACTTTTACTCCCCCTCCAACACTGTCCGACCAAGTGGCTTCTGCGTCGGAAGGCAGGGAAGAAAAATAATGTCTCATCCGGACGACGTCCAGAAAATCGCAAAATCGGAAATCCGAATTATAGAACTCTATTATTGGGATTTCCGACTTTGACGCCTCCTCCAACACTGTCCTACCAAGTGGCTTCTGCGCCGGAAGGCAGGGAAGAAAAATAATGTCTCATCCGGACGACGTCCAGAAAATCGCAAAATCGGAAATCTGAATTATAGAACTCTATTATTGGGATTTCCGACTTTTACGCCCTCTCCAACACAGAGTGAGCAGCTGGCTTCTCCGCCGGAAGGCAGGGAAGAAAAATAATGTCTCATCCGGACGACGTCCAGAAAATCGCAAAATCGGAAATCTGAATTATAGAACTCTATTATTGGGATTTCCGACTTTTACGCCCTCTCCAACACAGAGTGAGCAGCTGGCTTCTCTGCCAGAAGGCTAGGAAGAACAAAACTGTCTCCTTCGGACGATGTCCAGAAAATCGCAAAATCGGAAATCTGAATTATAGAACTCTATTATTGGGATTTCCGACTTTTACACCCTCTCCAACACAGAGTGAGCAGCTGGCTTCTCCGCCAGAAGGCTGGGAAGAACAAAACTGTCTCCTTCGGACGATGTCCAGAAAATCGCAAAATCGGAAATCTGAATTATAGAACTCTATTATTGGGATTTCCGACTTTTACGCCCTCTCCAACACAGAGTGAGCAGCTGGCTTCTCTGCCAGAAGGCAGGGAAGAACAAAACTGTCTCCTTCGGACGATGTCCAGAAAATCGCAAAATTGGAAATCTGAATTATAGAACTCTATTATTGGGATTTCCGACTTTTACGCCCTCTACAACACAGAGTGAGCAGCTGGCTTCTCTGCCAGAAGGCAGGGAAGAGCAAAACTGTCTCTTTCGGACGATGTCCAGAAAATCGCAAAATCGGAAATCTGAATTATAGAACTCTATTATTGGGATTTCCGACTTTTACGCCCTCTCCAACACAGAGTGAGCAGCTGGCTTCTCCGCCAGAAGGCTGGGAAGAACAAAACTGTCTCTTTTGGACGATGTCCAGAAAATCGCAAAATCGGAAATCTGAATTATAGAACTCTATTATTGGGATTTCCAACTTTTACTCCCTCTCCAACACAGAGTGAGCAGCTGGCTTCTCCGCCAGAAGGCTGGGAAGAGCAAAACTGTCTCTTTTGGACGATGTCCAGAAAATCGCAAAATCGGAAATCTGAATTATAGAACTCTATTATTGGGATTTCCGACTTTTACGCCCTCTCCAACACAGAGTGAGCAGCTGGCTTCTCCGCCAGAAGGCTGGGAAGAACAAAACTGTCTCCTTCGGACGATGTCCAGAAAATCGCAAAATCGGAAATCTGAATTATAGAACTCTATTATTGGGATTTCCGACTTTTACGCCCTCTCCAACACAGAGTGAGCAGCTGGCTTCTCCGCCAGAAGGCAGGGAAGAACAAAACTGTCTCTTTCGGACGATGTCCAGAAAATCGCAAAATCGGAAATCTGAATTATAGAACTCTATTATTGGGATTTCCGACTTTTACGCCCTCTCCAACACAGAGTGAGCAGCTGATTCTCCGCCAGAAGGCAGGGAAGAAGAAAACTGTCTCCTTCAGACGATGTCCAGGAAATCGCAAATTCGGAAATCTGAATTATAGAACTCTTTATTGAGATTACCGACTCTTACACCCTCTCCAACACAGAGTGAGCAGCTGGCTTCTCATCGTCGTCTTCTTCAGCGTCGTCGTCGCCGTCTTCAGCGTCGTCGTCGTTGTCTTCAGCGTCGTCGTCGTCGTCGTCGTCGTCGTCGTCGTCGTCGTCGTCGGCGTCATCGTCGCCATCGTCGTCGTCGTCATCGTCGTCGTCGTCGTTGTCGACGTCGTTGTCGTCGTCATCGTCATCGTCGTCGTCGTCGTCGTCGTTGTCGACGTCGTCGTCGTCGTCGTCGTTGTCGACGTCGTCGTCGTCGTCATCGTCGTCGTCGTTGTCGCCGTCGTCGTCGTTGTCGACGTCGTCGTCGTCATCGTCGTCGTCTTCGTCGTCATCGTCGTTGTCATCGTCGTCGTCGTCGTCGTCGTCGACATAGAGCGAGCAGCTGGCTTCTCCGCCAGAAGGCAGGGAAGAAGAAAACTGTCTCCTTCTGGACGATGTCCAGAAAGTCGCAAATTCGGAAATCTGAATTATAGAACTCTATTCGGATTTCCAACTTTTACGCCCTCTCCAACACAGAGTGAGCAGCTGGATTCTCGTCGTCTTCTTCTTCAGCATCGTCGTCGTCGTCGTCTTCTTCAGCATCGTCGTCGTCGTCTTCTTCAGCGTCGTCGTCGTCGTCGTCGTCTTCAGCGTGGTCGTCGTCGTCTTCAGCGTGGTCGTCGTCGTCGTCGTCGTCGTCTTCAGCATCGTCGTCGTCGCCTTCAGCGTCGTCGTCGTCGTCTTCAGCGTCGTCGTCTTCAGCGTCGTCGTCGTCGTCGTCATCGTCGTCGTCGTCGTCGTCGTCGTCGCCGCCGCCGCCTCTGCCGCCGCCGCCGTCAGCGTTGTCGCCACTGTCGTCGTCATCTCTGCCATCAGCATAGTAGTCGTCTTCGCTGTCGTCTCGTCGTCACAGGGTGGGCTGGCAGGCCAGGACCAAAGAAATTCCAGGCAAGACCAGATGGGCAGGGTATGGCAAGCCAAGCCACCAAACTGGATTCATAACAAACTTTCTCCTGTACATGTATGTATTAGAGTAACTAAGATGAAAACTGCATAGCTCGCGCTAGGGTGCACCAACTGCAGCGATACTTGCACGTGTCAGAGGAGTGCCCTTGCCTGTGTCAAACTCTCGCAGTGATCATCGAAGCGTATCCTTCACATGACCACGTTAGAGAAGATGCAGTCTCGGCACTACTCTTCTCTTCAGACGTCGGAACAGCAGACTTTGTAGGCGCTGCACTTATCTGATTTAGCAGATATCTTAAAACACCGTAGAGTGCATAATGACTTTCGTTATCCCAAAAACATTCTGCCGTCGTCATCGTCGTTGTCGTCGTCGTCGCCAGCGCCTTCATCATCGTCGTTGTTGTCTTCGTCACCACCGTCATCGTCGTCTTCGTCGCAGTCTTGTCGTTATACCACATTTTCCTCATATACCGCGTTTTGTTATTGTTTTGTTCCTCAGCCAAGTTCGCTAGATTGCTTTGTTATTGTTATTGTTCCAGTCGGTTTCAGACAAATTGTTCTTGTTATTGCTAACCCTTTGCGTTACGCACGGACACTTTATCGCATTAATTTTTGAGCGGGTTCTCAGAAACCTGCTCAATGCTTAAGCATAGGGCTAAAGAAACAAAATTTTATCTCGAGCTACAGTGGACCTAGAGCGCTGATTCTCGTTGCATTCGGCTCGCCGAAAAATCCTTAATCCGAATATATCTTCAGCGCCGCCATCGGTTGCCTGTGGCGACAACACCAGTGTGAGGCTCCGTTAAGTTAATTTCTTCCGATCGCAGCGCAAGTTGCACACCTGGTACACTTGTCAATGCTGCATCGAATGGTCTTAGTCTCGTCTGTCTACGTGTAGTCGTTTGCGAGATACAACGCAACAAAGTTTGGCTTGCTATGGAAATAGTTGCGAAAGTGCTAACAGATTGCACTTAACGTTTGGACGTATGGCCTCGCGCTGGTGTTGTCGAAGTAGGCAAACCAATGCCAGCGCTGAAGATATATTTGGATTCAGGATTTTTCAGCGAGCCGAATGCAACAAGAATCAGCGCTCTAGGTCCACTGTAGCTCGAGATAAAATTTTGTTTCTCTAGCCCTATGCTTAAGTGTTGAGTGGTTTCTGAAAACTCGCTCAAAAAATTAATGCGACAGTGTCCGTGCGCAACGCAAAGGGTTAACAATTTAGGAACAATTGTACTTATATTGCTCCAGAGCGAGGCTATGTCCTCTACTAATTTCCTGACGCTTGTGCACAAAAATCACAACTATAAGCTGCGTCCACCAAATTCGCAACTCTAGATAATAAGTCTGAGCAAATGACACAGAATTGCAGCTCCAAACAATCATTTCTGCGGTTCTTTGGAACAATTTAAATACATTAAATGCAGTTCTAAATTGTTTTATTATTGACCAAAATTAGATCGTTATTGTTATTGCTTGTTCTTGGCAGGAGAGGAACGATTTGTTATTGTCCCAAATTGTTAACAATTTAGCGGTACAAATTGCTAGGTACAATTTGTTCCCAGGTACAATGAAAAGACGGAGTCGTCGTCGTCGTCGTCGTCGTCGTCGTCGTCGTCGTCGTCGTCGTCGTCGTCGTCGTCGTCATCTTCTTCTTCTTCTTCTTCTTCTTCTTCTTCAGCGTCGTCGTCGCCGTTGTCGTCGTCGTCGTCGTCGGCGTCGTCGTCGTCGTCGTCGTCGTCGTCGTCGTCTTCTTCTTCTTCTTCAGCGTCGTCGTCGCCGTTGTCATCGTCGTCGTCGGCGTCGTCGTCGTCGTCGTCGTCGTCGTCGTCATCGTCGTCGTCGTCGTCGTCATTGTCGATTTCCAGATCAGCCATCCCAGAATAATCAGTCTACTTTCATTACATTAGACAGAATCTCCAAAATCGGAAATCGTATTAATAGAACTCCATAAATGGGATTTCCGATTCTCTCCTCCCAGAAAATTCAGTGTTATATCAGCCTTAAACAGAATCTCCAAAATCGGAAATCCGAATTATAGAACTCCATAAATGGGATTTCTGATTCACTCCTCCCAGAAAATTCAGTCTTGTATCAGGCTGAAACAGAATTTACAAAATCGGAAATCGTATTAATAGAACTCCATGAATGGGATTTCCGATTCTCTATTTCCAGAAAATTCAGACTTGTATCAGGCTTAAACAGAATCTCCAAAATCGGAAATCGTATTAATAGAACTCCATAAATGGGATTTCCGATTCTCTCCTCCCAGAAAATTCAGACTTGTATCAGGCTGAAACAGAATCTCCAAAATCGGAAATCGTATTAATAGAACTCCATAAATGGGATTTCCGATTCTCTGCTCCCAGGAAATTCAGTCTAGTTGCAAAGTGGTAAACAGATTCTCCAAAATCGGAAATCGTATTAATAGAACTCCATAAATGGGATTTCCGATTTTGGATGTTGTGTTTAAGGCTGATACAAGTCTGAATTTCCTGGGAGCAGAGAATCGGAAATCCCATTTATGGAGTTCTATTAATACGATTTCCGATTTTGGAGATTCTGTTTCAGCCTGATACAAGTCTGAATTTTCTGGGAGGAGAGAATCGGAAATCCCATTTATGGAGTTCTATTAATACGATTTCCGATTTTCACCACGACCTCTTCAACTCCCAACAACAGGAAATCAAACTGCAAAGGTACAGTACCCAACTGCGGAACACATTTCACCCAACAGACAACACCCATATAACAGCACAATCGAAATTCGCGGTCCCCACACATGTATCCACCATTTACATCTACCTCAACAAAGCAAAGCACACATTCTGAATCAGAACTTTCACGTTTTAGCACGGAACAAATTCAAACAAAACAGTATCAAATACAGCTTAAACACCTGCCCGCTATTCACACAACATACTGAGCAAAGTATACAAGTGCAACTCGATCACTACACACGAAGGAATGCAAAACACATAGAATTTTACAAACTTGTTCAGGTTTCGAAATACCATAAATACGATTAATAGACTTTTTACCCGCCATTTTTAGCTGGGTACCATTCCAGTAGAGTGAGGGGGAAAGTCCACAAATCAAAGTACTGAAAGTCTATAAATATGAATTATGGATGGTACTCAGCTAAAAGTGGGCCGAAATTTGGCACGACAAGTCTCAAAACTGTGACATTAGCATCTGCGATGCAATAGCGTAATCCCATTACGCTAATATCTTAGCACGAAAAGTAGAATTGGTTGCTCTAGGAATGCCTTTGGCACGTGAGCGAATCAACAACGTCCACTGATATGAACGAAGGATTGTAACCATTGCCGCTGACATCAACGCTGTAGTAAGTCAGTGCGGCTGCGAACATTAGGATTACGTACGTAACTGTTTGAACATTTATCGCGCCAAATTTCAGTTCTTTCGCGCGCTCCACTTAGAAGATATAGCAGTATTCCTCGTGAAAAGCTTGCTGCTCAGACGAGCTCAACTGAAATTACCACAACTTGAGCGTGCCTTGTCGAAACAAGGTGAAACTTTGCACGTACCATTACAACACATTAGGGTACCAACACACAAAGTTTGGTACAGTTTGGTCTTCATAGGAGAGAGTTGTGGCCGTCAGAAAAAGAGGTCACTTTTTTTTGGAGCACCCGGTACACTCGCAGTGTTCATCACAACTGTCG
>JASAMZ010000841.1:0-13068 GCA_030248115.1 Linhomoeus sp. GSCO2_2 | reverse complement strand
TCGCTTCCATACAAACTGGTGCAAGTGTCACAACGACACGCGGCAATATTTGGCACATCCTAGCGTGTCGCTGACCTTCGCGAGTTTGCGGCGTAATTATTTTAGTTGAAACGAGTTTCTTTAATTAATACCGGCAAAGATTATTCCTTTGAAGCAATTGTGGGTGGCGCAAAAGGTCGTATTTGGCTAGATATTATAGGAATTTGTTCAACGGCACAAGAAACAAGAAAGATAAATACACAAAGTGAGAAGAAGGTGATTTGCCGTTTGTTGGTCAATTTGCGCAAAATGCTGAAACAGATAAAACAATCTGCAGCTGAACAAGCCTTACGATTCAGACGAATTTATTCAATGATCGCTAACAGCCGAAGAAACGGACCGATTTATTTCTCTACAGCAAGACAGGTGATTTTCATCAAGAGTACAATCAGTTGCATTTTGCCGCACGGTTCACATACTGAACAAGTCGTATCTCAAGATCCAGCTTCGATGTTCCAGCACAAGCGCTATTCTTCTGGCGGCACTTGGTCGTCACGCAGAACCGTCGTGGTTTATTATTCTTGCATGGTAACAGCTACAGCAATTGTTCAGAAAGGCTTCCTAGGTGATAGCACTTATGGCTCGGGCCAATAATTAGGCACATTCGTGGTGGCTGCTGAGTTGTCGGGGACCGTTTGCCTCGTATATATTGGAAGTTCTGAAGGTGGACTTGCAAGATATCCGTTGTTCGTTCTTGTGACTGATGGATTTTCAGAGTAGTGCCGCTTATGCCACGATAGGTGGTTTAGTCTCGTGGTGTGATGGGGTAGTAGGGATGGTATGTGATGCCGAGCGTCAACAGCTTAGACAATGAAAAAGGGAATATTCAAGTTGTAGCCAAGATCCATAGAGCCGAAGGGCCGAAAGTTAGAAGCCATCAAAGAAGAAGGTCACAGAACCGGAACGATTAATAAAATCTTGTCATTTACTTGTCCGTTATTTATCCGTAATGTCGCAACCAACAGTATTGAAGAGTCGAAGACGTCCGTTTGTCCGAGTGATAGGTCTGAAGGCGATAGTGATGATCGTCAGGTGTTACATGCTGACATCTGCTTTGAGTAGCAAGTGCTTCCTTATCCAGATCCTTTTAACCCATGCACAAGCAACACAGCTCCGCAGATGGCTTGCTCCACGTCCCCCGCGGAGGTCGCAACCTCCCTAGCAGTGGCGAGTTCCGCAGTCAGCCAGGGACCCCGGACTCCGTCACCAGAGTGCCATTGTGGGGTGGACCGGAAGTGTGCGGCCATTGTTCTTTTTGACGCCTATTTGGAGGGTACAGTAGGATGCAAATGAGCTTGCCGAGCCACCGGTTTTCCGCTACGACGTGGAGAGCAATCAGGAAGTGGTGGAAGCGGATTTATTCACCCAAAGTGAAGACCATGGGGCAAGCCCCCGGCCATTCGATGGTGGAAGTGCAGCCATCCATCTGTTTCCTGTGGAAACTTCCAGGTAGTCAATCTCTACAGCCTAGCGCTACGAGGCGTTCATCGCCACTGCCGCCGCCCTTCTCTTCATGTGAGAGGAGCGCAACGCCTGGCAGAGTTCGAGGACTTGATGCTATTCGGGGGACGTAACAACGACCGATGTTTTCTGGACTCCATTTGAGATGTAACAATCCGAAGCTCTGGGCAGTGGGAATACGCTGTACTGCCAATTACGTCCGGTTTTTCCCACTCGTTGTTAACGCCATCTTGCCATGCCATGAACATTATTCGTTGAGATACGAAGATAGAGGTGCGCTCATCAGGATTTGCCCCGTGACAACTTGAAGTGCTTTGACACTGTTTTTGTTTGCTATAAAGAAGCTCCTGTTTCGTAATATATTTGGGTATGGCTGTCAAACCACGGCGCATGATACCAATTGTTTGTTTTGCGATATAGGTCGCGAACAAACGCCACCAAAGTTGATTCACAATAATGGATGAGGCGACGATGATGATGGAATTATGATGACTACTACCGCGACTACGTGTGTCCAGAACGTGGTAGTTGTCAACACAAATCCGCATAATGCAAGCACCAAATAAATAGGTAGTTCTGACAAATGACGCTTGGATCTTTCAAGGCCTAACACCATCAAGCAAGCGCGAACACCATCATAAAGCGTTACCACCACTAGTCAGCTGCTTGGTTTGCCCGAACATTTCGCTGGTCCAAGCTTTCCGATGATATACTTTATTTTCAGACCACAAATCAGGTTCCTCCGCCTCAGGGATGTCGCATGCATTGAGCTTGAGGTGCATTTACCAATTCATTTTGCCTCTTTTAGCTTGTGGTGTTGCCAATGTTGGTTTTTTTTAGGTTGTTTTGCACAACCAGCGTTGGCCTGAACCGACTAGTTTTCAGCGTAAGTTCGTCCCTAAGAAATTTTCCATCACTAGTTGGCGGCTTCCTTGTACATCTAAGCTCACAAGTGTTTGTTCAGAAAGGTTTAAATCTGACAAACCAAAGCTGGATTGCCGTTTTAAATTGTTTTTACAACACGGGGGTGTATGTTGCACCGCGTTTGCCATTATGATTGAATTATTCATTTCCGTGGGCTTTTGCTTTGCATGTGGTCTCAATGTCGTCTACTTTTTCACAAACGATTTCTAGTGGTGATTCACGTTTTGAATGGTGAATTTTTTGAGGCCAGAGGGGGGAACTAAGATGCGTGATAACACACAAAAAAAATCTGCGCCGGCACGCCAACTTTGCCGATTTTCGCCTTATTTGTACAAAAGGGCTATAAAAAAAGCGCCCGGCAGGCAATAATTTTGTTGATTTTGGCCTATTCCGGACAAAGTGCTATAAATAGCGCCGCAGGCAAAAATTTTTGCTCATTTTCGCTGATTTTGTAAAGTGCTATAAAAGAGGGCTTGCAGGCGGAAAATTTTCTGCTTGGAGGCGGTGCCGTATTCTCATGTGAGGGGAGCGGCGTTTGCTTGCACGGGGCGACGAACAAACCGCCTGCAATTTGGGCGATCGGTGTTACTTTGAATTCGAGTTCCTGATATTGGTGATAGGAACAACAAAGCTCAGTGCCACTGGCAAGGGCGTGATGTTTTGTGTTTTATTCACCGGCCATGGAGTCGAGAAGATGTTGACGATAAGCTGTTGAGTGGCTGATTACGAGCTCCAGTTCCGTGCTATTCACTCTCGCCACTATATTTAACAATGAGAATATTGCGTAGTACGGTGCCTACGTTAAGACAGTCTGCTCCGAACCATTTACATGTTGACGGGCAGAGAGCATACTAACGGTTAAGACGTTACATCATCCGCTTGCTGCTGTGCAACATGTAGAATGGGTTTCAGACAGACTGTCTCTTCATCGTCAGCGCACGTGCTACACAAATATCTCAGTTGTCTTCAAATGTGGTGGCAGGGGTGGAATAGCACCAAAACTGAAGCTAATAGATTGTAGCGCGCTCAACAGCTTATAACTGAGCGTCTTTCTGACTCATGGCACCATCAATGAACGCAATAGCATCACCCTTGCCAGTGGCACTGACTCTGTTGTTGCTGTGGCCAATCTGTCGAACTGAGGATGGGAGTGACCAGTAGCGGATCCAGGGGGCGGTTGTGCGTCCGCCCCCCCCCCCCATTCGGCCAAACCGCCCCCCCATCCCCCCTTAGGAGAAAAAAATTATTGCGCGGCACCACCTCCAGATCAAAAAATTTTCGACTGCGGCACTATTTTATAGCACTTTTGTACCAAAATAGGCCAAAATCGGCCAAAATTTTTGCCTGCGGCGCTATTTTATAGCACTTTTGTACCAAAATAGGCCAAAATCGACCAAAATTATTGCCTGCGGCGCTATTTTATAGCACTTTTGTACCAAAATAGGCCAAAATCGGGCAAAATTTTCGCCTGCGGCGCAAATTTTTTTTTTTGTGTGTTTATAGCATCTTGGTCCCCCCTGTGGCCTCAAAAATTCCGCCCCCCCCCCCATTCCAAAATCCTGGATCCGCCACTGGGAGTGACTGTGTGGAGAAGTTGACGACGCTGCTTTCCAAACTCAAGACCACATGCGAAGCAAAAGCCCGCGGAAATGGAAATAATACAATGGTGCAGTGGCAAAGTACAGTACAGTACACCCGTGTTGTTGGGAACAATTTGCGAAAACGGCGAGTACCGTTTGGTCTGCAATTCAAGCGTTTCTGAACAAACACTCTTGTAGGGGCTCCAGTGTTACAAGGAAGCCGCGAAGTCCATAGAATCGGAAGAATTTCTAAGAACAACACTGGAAAGCATCGGTTGCAGCCAAGAACACATTAGTATTGCGAACAACCTGAGAAGCAACATTGGCAACGCCACAGAGCTAAAAGAGGCAAATGAATTGGTCGATGCCGCCACCTCAAGACTAAATGCCATGCAACATCCCTAAGGCAAGAAGAACGTGATTTGTGGTCTGAAAATCAAGTACTGTAATCGGAAAAGTTCGGACAGCGAAATGTTCGGGCAAACCCAACAGCTGGTTAGTGGTGGTAACGCTTTATAAATGGTGTTCACGCTTTGCTAAATGGTGTTCACGCTTTGGGAAGGTCCAAGCGTAGCCTCTGTTGTACGGGACCTACCTATTTTATTTTGGTGCTTGCATTATGCGGATTTGTATTGACGACTTGCCCACGCGCGTTCTGAGCACACGTCGTCGCCGTCGTCGTCGTCGTCGTCGTCGTCGTCCGTCACCTCGTGCGCTATTGTGGATCCAACTTTTGGTAGGCTTTTGTTGCGCAAGCCTGTCTGTACCAGAGAAACCAAACCAATTGGTATCATGCGCATGGCATTTCTGACAGCCATACCAATGCTGTTCAACAGAAATTTATTTATAGCAAACAGAACAGTGTGAGACACTCCGAGTCTCACGGGCGAATCCTAATAAGCGCACCTCTATCTTCATATATCCGACGGGATGATGTTAATAGGCGTGCACAGGAGTGGCACTAACGACGGTCGGAAAAGCGGACATTGATACGGGCAGGGTCTCCTCCAGCGTCTCCCACTGCCCAAGCTTAGGATCCTACATCTCGATGGAGTCCAGAAAGACATCGTCGTTGTTACGTCCCCCGATAGCGTAGAGTCTGCCCTCGAACTCTGCCAGGCCCAGCTCTGCCCTCCTCTCTCGCATGGAGGGGAAGGGCAGCCAGCGGTCAGTAGACACCTCGTAGCGCTCGCAGCTGTTGAGGTAGTCGGTGCCATTGAAGCTTCCACAGAAGACGATGGATGGCTGGCCTTCCACCGTCAGAATAGCAGCTGCCCCATCGTACTTCGCTTCGGTCAATGATGCCACTTCCACCCATTTATCATTGCTGCTCACGTCGTAGCGAAAGACCCGGTCACTGGCGGTTGGTTGCCCATTGCCTACTCTCCCTCCAATGACGTAGAGAAAGGAACCAATGGCCGCACCGCTTCCAAGCTCCACCCCAATGGGCATCTGGTGGGGCAGAGTCTGCCAGGGTCCCTCGGCTGACTCCAGGAACTCGCAGCTGCTCAGACTGCCAAGGCCTCCGCAGACGTAGAGACGGCCGTCTGCAAGAGCTGTGTTGCTTGGTATGTACATGGTTTGAAGGATCTGGATAAGAACGCACTCTACTACTCGGAGCCAATGCAGCATCTGACACATTGACAGTAGTCGTCTAGTTCAGATCCACTCAGGACCAACAACGTCTCGACTGTTGACAATGCTGTTGGTTGCGACATTACCAGATCAATGACCCAACCAGTCAATGACGAGTTTATTAATGGTTTAGGTTATGTGACCTCTTCTCTTGATGTGGCTCTAACTTGGCCCTTGGCTCTATGGATCTTGGCTCTAACTGAATATTACCTTAGCTATTCTAACTATTCTAACACTCAGCATCACATTGCCTCCCTTACTACCCCATCACACACAAGCTCAACCCACCTATCGTGGCATAGGCCGGCGCTGCTCTGAAAGTAGTCAGTCGCGGACCAACAACGAATCTGTCAGAGTCCACCTTCAGAACTTCCGATGTGTCGAGGCAGGACGAGCCCCGACAGACTCCGGCGGCCACCACGAATGTGCCGTCAGCTATTCGGCCCGCGGCGTGGTGGTATCGCCCCTTCAGAAGCCTTTCTGGACGGTTGGTTAGCTCTCCCGTGCGGGGATAGTAGACCACCAAGCGGTTCTGCGTGAGCCGGCCCAGTCCGCCAGAGAGAAGGATGGCGCTTGCTTGAACATGAGAGAGCTAGAATATAATACAACTTTGTACAGTATGTGAAGCATGCCAGGCAAAATGCAGACTGGGTTGTTCCTGTTGGGTGGGAAACTCACCTGTCTTGCTGTTGGGGAATGAAATGGGGTCCGTTTCTTCGGCTGTTGAGTCATCGATCGATTCACGTCTGAATCGTCGTAAGGCTTTGTTTGTCAGCTGCAACTGTTTATATCTTACAGCATTTTGCAGACTCGACAACAAACGGCAGATCACTTCTCTCTCACTTTGTGTATTTGCTTGTTTTCTTTGTTTCTATGTACATTAAACGATATTCCTATGGTGTAGCAAATGCGGCGCTTTGCGCCGCCCACCAATTTGTTAAAGAAAGAATAGTACCAGTATTGATTGAAAGAAAGCATTTTCGACTAAAATCATCCACACAAACTGCGCAAAGGTCACAACGACACGCTAGGATGTGCCGAATATGTTGCCGCGTGTCGTTGTGACCTTTGCGCAGTTTGTGTGGATGATTTTAGTCGAAAATGCTTTCTTTCAATCAATACTGGTACTATTCTTTCTTTAACAAATTGGTGGGCGGCGCAAAGCGCCGCATTTGCTACACCATAGGAATATCGTTTAATACTCTTACTTTTACATGCTTCATACTTGGAACATATTCCCCTTTCTGCCTTTAGGCATTTTACATGAAATACTCTTACTTTTTGATTGGCGGAGCCAATCAACCCACGTTACCGATGTAGGCCACCTTGAGACACGACTGTAAAGGCTCTCGTACGAGTTTGAGATATTTTGGTAACGTACGGGACGAGCAGAGCAATTTGGTAACACGCATGCAGGGCCTCCTGAACGAGCGGGGGCACTTTGAGGCACGCACAACACGAGCGAGTAGAACAATTTTGCGACACGTATGCGGGGCCTCCTGAGCGAGCGGAGACACTTCGAGGCACGCACAAAACGAACAGGACAATTTTGGGACACCTATGCAGGGCCTCCTGAACGAGCGGGGACACTTTGAGGCACGCACAAAACGAGTAGAACATTTGGGACACGTATGCGGGGCCTCCTGAGCGAGCGGAGACACTTTGAGGCACGCACAAAACGAACAGGACAATTTTGGGACACCTATGCAGGGCCTCCTGAACGAGCGGAGGCACTTTGAGGCACGCACAAAACTTAACAGGACAATTTTGGGACACCTATGCAGGGCCTCCTGAACGAGCGGGGGCACTTTGAGGCACGCACAAACTTAACAGGACAATTTTGGGACACCTATGCAGGGCCTCCTGAACGAGCGGGGGCACTTTGAGGCACGCACAAAGCGAACAGGACAATTATGGGACACCTATGCAGGGCCTCCTGAACGAGCGGGGGGCACTTTGAGGCACGCACAAAACTTAACAGGACAATTTTGGGACACCTATGCAGGGCCTCCTGAACGAGCGGGGGCACTTTGAGGCACGCACAAAGCGAACAGGACAATTTTGGGACACCTATGCAGGGCCTCCTGAACGAGCGGTGGCACTTCGAGGCACGCTCAAAACTTAACAGGACAATTTTGGGACATCTATGCAGGGCCTCCTGAACGAGCGGGGGCACTTTGAGGCACGCACAAAACTTAACAGGACAATTTTGGGACACCTATGCAGGGCCTCCTGAATGAGCGGGGGCACTTTGAGGCACGTACAAAACTTAACAGGACAATTTTGGGACACTTATGCAGGGCCTCCTGATCGAGCGGTGGCACTTTGAGGTTGAGGCACGCACAAAACTTAACAGGACAATTTTGGGACACCTATGCAGGGCCTCCTGAACGAGCGGGGGCACTTTGAGGCACGCACAAAGCGAACAGGACAGTTTGGGACACCTATGCAGGGCCTCCTGAACGAGCGGTGGCTTCGAGGCACGCTCAAAACTTAACAGGACAATTTTGGGA
This sequence comes from Linhomoeus sp. GSCO2_2, assembly GCA_030248115.1. Lineage (NCBI taxonomy): Eukaryota > Metazoa > Nematoda > Chromadorea > Monhysterida > Linhomoeidae > Linhomoeus > Linhomoeus sp. GSCO2_2. The sequence continues at coordinate 4,916 of JASAMZ010000841.1, read as the reverse complement.
CATATATGCAGGGCCTCCTGAACGAGCGGTGGCATTTCGAGGCACGCTCAAAACTTAACAGGACAATTTTGGGACATTTATGCAGGACCTCCTGAACGAGCGGGGGCACTTTGAGGCACGCACAAAACTTAATAGGACAATTTTGGGACACCTATGCAGGGCCTCCTGAACAAGCGGGGGCACTTCGGGGGTTGGTGTTATATGCGCGCAACCATCGGTGGGAAGAATGGAAGGCGACTGGACGAGATCCTGATTGATGGACGTTAGAGCGTGACGTGAAGGAGGAGGAGGAGAAGAAGGAGACGGAGAAGAATTCACCCCCCGCCCGTGGGACAAGAAACGCGCCGCGATCCTTTTTGCGCCTGTAACTTTTGCTACACTTAACCGATTTTCACCAAATTTGGAATTTAATCTATTTATGATAAAGTCCTTTAGTGTGCCAAATTTCATCCACTTCCGTTAAGTACAGCCCGAGAAACAAACATTGTGACGATGGGAAAAGGTGCGCGCGGCCTTCATGGAACATATTATGGTTTGGCGCTGCCGCGCCAACCATGATATGTAGGTACTGCATGCATTGTACCTCTCCATGAGCGGCCGTTTCTTGGCGTGCGCAGCAATGACGAAGAGTTGCTGAAAGAATACGTGACTGCATTTTGCTTGCAAAGCAATAAAACTTCGCCTTTTATCGACGTTGATTATGTACGTCAAGCACTCACAGTCGCGACGATGATTGCCAGCTTCATATTCGATGTCACCCTTGCTTGACTACCCGCCTTTTGGACGTCTTTTCTAACAGTAGTAACGGGTGTCCCAATTATCTATCCCTAGTTTTGATCGCTAATAACTTCTGCGTTTTCCAACGAGTTTCGCTGAAATTTGCGCACGACACAGATACATAAAAGAATATTTTGTCTCCAAATTAGACAAGGCGAAGCGTGACGTACGTCAATTTCGCGGTTTTCTATTGGCTCGCTCGGCTGATCTACACCAAACATTTGCCGCTAACCGGTGACAAGGTAGCCCGCAGAAGGCTCAGTTCGATACCAACATTCTGTTATCAAAAAGCCATTATTTGAACCTGCGCTGCGATAATGATATTTCCCCTGAAGGGGCGCCAAAAAGTGTCTGTCTCGGTAGACGCTGAGGAGACCCAAGTAGGCGGCGATCGAAAATGACGGAGATCACGTCGAGCTCCGTAACTTGCGATTGGTGCAGTCGAATTTGGTGAAATTATGAGACCAACAATTCTTTTTTTCGCCCGGCCTCAGCCGGGCGAACCCTATCAAGAGCTCTGCGTGCGTACGTACGTACGTACGTACGTACGTACGTACGTGCGTACGTGCGTACGTGGGTCACGCTCGCTTCGGGCTTAATAACTCGCTCGTCTGACGTCGTAGGGTGGAGTTTGAGACATCGTCGAGTAGCCTGCGGACTCCTCTAGCCATCTGAGTAGTCGAAACCAAAATAAGTTTTCAAAATCGCGCGCTACAGTATCTCAAAGTGGGGCCCATTTTAAGACAAAACTTGTCCGAACCTAGTCAAATCGCACATGAAAATGAAGCGCTCGAGCTCCTGAGCACGAATTCGACAACTAAAAGTTTCAAAAGTTTAAGCAGAGCGCTACAGTAACCAAAACGCGTCAGAAAGTGGTAATTTTGGCATAGTCGCAGGCTCTATAACTCGCTCGCCTGACGTCGTAGGAAGGAGTTTGAGACATCGTCGAGTAGCCCGCGGACTCCTCTAGCTTCTAAGTAGTCGAAACTAAAACAAGTTTTCAAATTCGAGCGCTACAGTATCCCAAAGTGGGGTCCATTTTAAGACAAAAGTTGACCGAATTTGGTCAAATCGCATATCAAAATGAAGCGCTCGAGCTTCTGAGCACGAATCTAACAACAAAAAGGTTCAAAAGTTTAAACATAGCGCTACAGTAGCCAAAACGCGTCCAAAACTAAAGTTCCTGACGTGGCTTTTTTAAATTGTAGTTTTTAAAACACATTTTCTTGCTGTAAAGAATTTAACCCGGGCGACCCCAATGTTGCGTAGCAAGACCACTTCAATAAGAGAGGTCGTGAGAAGACTCGAGAGGTTACACGAACACGGAAAGGGCCTCGCTACAAGCTCAGTACAAGTACAAAGCTCAAACCCTCTCCGCTTTTTAAAAGAGACTTGTTTCGCCCGGCCTCAGCCGGGCGAACCCTATCAAGAGCTCTGCGTGCGTACGTACGTACGTACGTACGTACGTACGTACGTGCGTACGTGCGTACGTGGGTCACGCTCGCTTCGGGCTTAATAACTCGCTCGTCTGACGTCGTAGGGTGGAGTTTGAGACATCGTCGAGTAGCCTGCGGACTCCTCTAGCCATCTGAGTAGTGAAACCAAAATAAGTTTTCAAAATCGCGCGCTACAGTATCTCAAAGTGGGGTCCATTTCAAGACAAAACTTGTCCGAACCTAGTCAAATCGCACATGAAAATGAAGCGCTCGAGCTCCTGAGCACGAATTCGACAACTAAAAGTTTCAAAAGTTTAAGCAGAGCGCTACAGTAACCAAAACGCGTCAGAAAGTGGTAATTTTGGCATAGTCGCAGGCTCTATAACTCGCTCGCCTGACGTCGTAGGAAGGAGTTTGAGACATCGTCGAGTAGCCCGCGGACTCCTCTAGCTTCTAAGTAGTCGAAACTAAAACAAGTTTTCAAATTCGAGCGCTACAGTATCCCATAGTGGGGTCCATTTTAAGACAAAAGTTGACCGAATTTGGTCAAATCGCATATCAAAATGAAGCGCTCGAGCTTCTGAGCACGAATCTAACAACAAAAAGGTTCAAAAGTTTAAACATAGCGCTACAGTAGCCAAAACGCGTCCAAAACTAAAGGTCCTGACGTGGCTTTTTTTAAATTGTAGTTTTTAAAACACATTTTCTTGCTGTAAAGAATTCAACCCGGGCGACCCCAATGTTGCGTAGCAAGACCACTTCAATAAGAGAGGTCGTGAGAAGAGTCGAGAGGTTACACGAACACGGAAAGGGCCTCGCTACAAGCTCAGTACAAGTACAAAGCTCAAACCCTCTCCGCTTTTTAAAAGAGACTTGTTATGCACATTTGTCGTGTGCAAATTTCAGCAAAATTTGTTTAAAAACGAAGAAGTTATTGGCGATCAAAACTAGGGATAGATAAGTGGGACACTCGGTAGTTTACCTACTCAACTTTCGCTGGTAATGAAGGGGATGTGCTCGGGCGGCAAACAAGTTGCGCTCAACCGCTCGCGATAAGAACACTGTCGCTTGGAAACCTTTAACGGCAGTTAAAGGCTTTCCATACACACGCACGAAGGCAGCTTCGCAGAACCCTTGCTTATCGGATGAGAGGCAGCGTTTGTCTCCCAGTGTCATACTAGTGCCTTTAGCCCGTAGGAGAATCTCTATGGTCAATAGCACATGGGCAATCTGCAGAGCGTGAAGGAGATAACACAATAATCGAATTCAGTGCATCACCAGACATTATAGTTAGATCTCAAGTCATTTGACACAGTGCCCCTGCCAGGGCTTGCATTTGGGTCACACCAGCTCCCGCACCTGTATTTACACAATAGACACTTGGGTTTAGCCCGTAGACAATTGGGTTTAGCCCGTAGGACATTTCAGATAGATCTGAAGTCATCAACCCTGTGCCCCTGCCAGGGCCTACGTTTAGGATCGCACCAGCTCCCGTGCCTGTAAATACACAAATTTACACTTGAGGTTAGCCCGTAGACAACTTTGTGTTTAGCCCTTAAGGAGATTTCAGATAGATCTATAGTCTTTTGACATAGATCCAGAATAGTTTGATGCTGTGCCCCTGCCAGTGCATGCAGTGCCTGCGAATACACTTTGGAGTCTCACAACGACAACTCGTTAGCGAATGGTAAAAGTGTAAAGCACTTTTGGCGCGAAATCAAACGTCAGTCGCAGAGTGTGGTGCCTTCTGTGCTCAGAATGTACTATCCCAGTCGATATTTTCGAAATATTTGGGAATTTAGAAACCGACCAAAGTCCACAAACCTTCATGCAAAACTACAGGCCAGGACTGTCTGTTTAAGCCATAGATCGTCGCGATCCGTCAACCGTAGCGAGCGCTAGCGCGTTTACAGACAAACAGACGGACAGACTCTAGGCCGCTTAGTAATATAGAGTAACTAGCCGTTCCTTCCTGTTGCAGAAGAATTTGTGTGATCTGAATAGCACGGAATGTAGTCGTCAATGGCCGTAATGTCCTGTTGCATAATCTGTCCTGTTGAAGGTCTGTCCGTTGCAAGGTCTGTCCTGTTGTGAACCAACGGCGGTGGTCGCCTCGTGCGCGCGCCGCAACGTCCGTCCTGTTCATTGTCAAGGTCTGACCTGTTGCAAGGCCTGCCCTGTTGCAAGGTCTGTCCTGTTGCAAGGTCTCTCCTGTTGCAAGATCTATCCTGTTGCAAGGCCTGTCGTGTTGCAAGGTTTGTCCTGTTGCAAGGTCTCTCCTGTTGCAAGATCTGTCCTGTGGTAAGATCTGTCCTGTTACAGGATTTGTCCTGTTGCAAAATCTGTCCTGTTGCAGGTCTGTCTTGTTGCGACCCAACGGTGCTGTCCTGTTGCAAGGTCTGTCCTGTTGCAAGATCTGTCCTGTTGCAAGATTTGTCCTGTTGCAAGATTTGTCCTATTGCAAGATTTGTCCTGTTGCAAAATCTGTCCTGTTGCAAGATTTGTCCTGTTGCAATATTTGTCCTGTTTCAAGATCTGTCCTGTTGAAAGATATGTCCTGTTGCAAGGTCTGTCCTGTTGCAAGATCTGTCCTGTTGCAAGGTCTGTCCTGTTCCAAGATATCTGCTGTCCAAGGTCTCTCCTGTTTCCAAGATATCTATATTCCAGAGGTCTCTACTCTTCCAATCTCTCCTATTCCAAGAT
>JASAMZ010000840.1:0-12053 GCA_030248115.1 Linhomoeus sp. GSCO2_2 | reverse complement strand
CTAGCGAGGTGCAAGGAATAGAGGGTCGAGCTTCGAGGGGTCGGCTGGCTTCATGGAGAGGCGACAGAGCGCCCTGAAGTAGTAGGAAGGCGTCCTTCTGCAGCACGTGTCGGAACTGGATGATGTCGCCTGCCGCGCCTGCGCCGGCGGCCGATTGTTGCGGCGGAGGCGCAACGAAAGACGCAGCGGATCCGGCCGAAGGCGAAGGCAGGGCACTATCGGGCGCACTAACACTACTGGGAGTCGCAGGATGGCCAGCCGACGAGGGGACGTCGTCCACGTCGATGGTCAGAGTGCCGCGTCGCGCCAACTCATCTGAAGTTTCCACTGTGAAGAAGCCGAGTCGTTGGCCGACGCTATCGTCATCGTCACCTCGCTCGATGACGCAGACGCGCGTGCACCAGCTCAGAGAGGACGTCGCCCACGACGGTCTCCACGTCGTCCTCGCGACAGGCCGACTCGGTGGTCTCTTTAGTCCCCCTCCAGGCCGCTAAAATCCAAAGCATTCGTTTCGGCTTTCCCCAAATGCAGCGCTCCAATATTGCAACTCGCAAAGCCGAGCAACCCACCACTTGCGCCTCCATGCGTCCGAAGGTTACGGACGCCGAGCACCTGGGTGAACTTGTCTCGTTGGCCGTCGCCTGGTTGACCAGGTTCCCACTGGTCAGGTACACGTTGAAGACGGTGCGCACCGCCAGCAGCAACGTGCCCTCGTGGATCTTGTACGTGTTGCTCGACACCACCGTCAGCAATGCTTGAGTGACCACCGCATCCAATGCCGGCCCACAACTGAAGATCAGGCTACTTAAAAACTACCCACTTTGATGATCTGTAGCTGAACCGTCTCATCAGTGGGCGGACCAACGTATGGTCTGCAGATCGCCTCGACAATCCTGTCGATCAACAGGGCGTTCCGGATTGGTGTGGTCCGCCGCCGCGCCCGTCAGGTTGGTCAACGGCAATCAGCTTCTGTAACGACGACAACTCGCTAAATCCGCTTCAACCCAACGACAGTTCACTAACCGTTATCACAACCGAACCTGAAGACAGTTGAGAGCCGTGACGTCAGATCCCCGAGAGGATCTGGAATGAAGAGCGAGGTCGAAGGGCTGGAAGTAGCGGTCAGCTGCCACAAAGTTGATCACTCTTAGGACCGACGTCCGTCTTCTTTTCCCGGAAGCCGCTCTTCATTTGGGCCACTTCCGCATTGAGCTCCTCTAAAAGTGCGACGGCCCGAAGACCTACCAACCACTCGGCGACTGTTGGACCATCTACCACAAATTCGCACCTCTGAGTTAGATAACTCAATCACCTAATTCAAGAGAACCATTGGGTATCGAGCGCCAAGCACAAATCAAGCCTAAGGTACCTAAAGCGCTTTCGCAGGCCTTCTTCAATTGGGTGTGCCGCCAGAGCGTTTGGTGTCCTTGTCGGCGAGTATCTTCTCGATGGCGCTCTTGAGAAACATCTCCTTCATCTCGAACGGTGTCGCTGCTGCTTGTCAATCGGCGGGGAGAAGAGGATGTGGAAGCGGCTGCTGCAGTCAGAAGCTGGCTAATCCATGCGGCCTCCTTTGAGTTCTCACCCTCTTTCTCTCTGACCAAATGAAAAAGGCAGAGCCTCTTCGATAACAAATCAAGGAGAACCGAGAAGAAATGTAAATATACAACTACCGTATGCCGTTATGTAACCTCCATGAATGACCTTCAGGAGCTCCGTGCAAGACTCCGCGCTTTCAAAAGCACACAATGAGCAAATCAGGATTTACCAGCGGCGAAATCACCTCTCAAGCTGTTGCAAACTCGCGGACACTTGTACGTGTCATCGCCGTGTCGTCACTCACAGATTTACACACAGGCATTGCTCGCCTTGTAGCAGTTGCATGGTAAGTGTATGTACGTAAAACGAAATGTCTCTGAAGGTTATCATCCTTCTGTCTCTCAGAGTTGTATTTAATTCTGCAGCTGGCCGCCTCAATTATGCAATGATTGAATTGCGTGGAGGGGGAGTTCTACTGATGGGGATCGATGAAGTCAACGGCAGACATGGAGAAGCGCCTTCCTACGTCAGCGCCGTCAAGCCATTCAGTATCGACAAGTACCCAGTGACCAACGAACAGTTTATGTAGGCTGCTGACAATAGTCACTCGTGCTTGCGTGTGACGAATGCTCACAACATTTCAGAAAGTTTGCCAATGCGCGAAGAAACTTTGTCACCGACGCCGAGAGCCGCGGTTGGAGTTATGTGTTTCGAGGCAAGCTTCCGTGCCGTCGGCCCCGCTTCCGACTCGGCTCACTAGCCTTACGTTTGTCTCAGGCTACCTGAACGGCAGCTTCATTGAGCGTTTTCGCCATCACGACCTCGAAGAGGACGAGGACGAAAACATGGTTCCCATCAAAGGAGCGTCGTGGAAGCGGGTGAAGAAGAGAAGGGATCGTCAATTGGCAAGTCGCGCGCAGATCGGTCGATATCTTCAGCCTCTCGGCGGTCTTTCCGATGGACCGATCCTGATGGAGAGGTCGCTGTTACGTCATCCAGTGGTTCACGTCAGCAAGCGAGACGCGCTCGCCTACTGCTTCTGGGCTGGTAAGCGCCTGCCAACCGAATACGAGTGGGAGTTCGCCGCCCGAGGTGGACTGTCAGGTACATGTGATGACAGTGAATGTGACACACTACTTGCGCACTTGGTGAACGACGTCGACAGGTCTCGAGTACCAATGGGGAGCCACCTACGAGATGGGCCGGACCAACCTATGGCAAGGCCCTTTCCCGAAGAACGACACTGGGCGTGATGGCTTCGCCGGCACTTCGCCTGTTGACGCGTTTCCGTCGCAAAACAGCTACGGTGTCGCGTCTTGCGCAAGGGCTCTTAGCCAGAGGAGCCATCAAGCTCTTCATTTAGGGCTGCACGACGTCGTTGGTAACGTGTGGGAGTGGACGTCGACGACATGGCATCTGCGCTTCCAAGAGATGGCCGGCAAAGAGCATCACTTCGTGTTGAAGGGCGGCAGCCATCTCGACTCCAGGAAGGGCAACGTCGGACACAAAGCAGCGCGTCGCCACCAGGTGTTGCGGATACTATAGAATGAGAGATTGAGTTCGGAGCGGAGCAAAGGCTTACGTCTCAAAGGCTTACGTCTTGACAGAATTCATCGCAAGATCCACTACTCGGTGAACAACGTTGGTCTACGTTGTGCCAAGACAATCGCAATTCAGAAAGAGACAGAGAAACGGAGCAGCGCCTGTTCTGTTTTTCATTAACAGCGAACTGTAGAAATAAATACGTTGGGTTGGGCTTGTCTAGGCCCTGTCTTCCCTTACGAGCTCGTTTCATAATGTGTCAACTGTCAAAGTTGTCACGCACTCTCCTTCATCAGTAAGAAGCCTATCCCTATTACTGACTACAGGTTACACTATGTGCCTAGAAGATCACTCTGGCCTGGCTGATCCATCGTCGCGACCCCGCAAAGCACTTCGGTGCCCTTCGTTGTGCAGAAGTGGTGGATCTCTGAATTCGTTTGACGTCCGTATTTCATAACAAGACAAGACAATGACGATTTTCAGATTTGTCGAAGTACGATGACACGCGTGAAGCGACGCATTCAGACTGACCACACTCGTGTGAAGCTATGTGAACAAGGTGAAAATATAGACAGAAACTTATCAAAGAAAGCTATGGAAGCGAATGAGGTGTCGTCGTCGGGAGTCTGTGACGCCGGCGGCTTCGTCTGCCCCGTCTGCTTCGAGGCGTTCCCGCTGGAGTCGGCCGATCTGGAGCAGCTGACGCCGTGCGGCCACGTCTTCTGTCGACGCTGCGTCCGACGGCATCGCCGTTTCCAGGAGGGCCGCGTGTTCAACGGCGACGGCGGCGACACAGACGCGGGTGGCCTAGCCGTTGCCCGCAGCCGTTCTGCCCCACGGTCCTCAGTAGAGTCCACATCGCCACCTTCAGCAGCCACGAGATCTTGGAACGGTGCGTCTGTGTTGCTCGTTTCACAGCCTAACCTAACGACAAAGCGTCGCTTCTTCAGCCCGCAAAAGCGTTTGGATAACAATGACGGAATTTTCGTGTCGGACGTCGACCGGTTGGCGCTGCGTCGGCCGCAGGCGAGCGGCACAAGCTCCCCCACTGGTTCAGATGAGGTTAGTCTATCACCACTGGCCCGCTGCTCGGATAAATATTTGCAACTCACGCCCGCGCGCTTCAGGGAGCCGTCTGCGTCAGCTGCCTTCGGGGGAAGAGACAGTCCGAGATCGTCCTAGAGCTTGGCTGCGACACTGGCCACACCCTTTGTTCCGTGTGCGTTGCCGAATTCGTCGGACGCACAGAACACTGTAAGGTTGTTGCTCGCACAACCGACGAGAGAGTTTCATTCGAGAGCCGACAACAATTTGCTTCAGATGCCGGGAACCAAGTCCGCGCCGAGTTGTGTCGCCTTTGCCGCAAGGAATTTTCGTGGGCCGAAATACGGAATAGGCTGGAGGGCAAAGTCGGCAATGCCAACAATACGCAGGTCCCAGCGACAGCCCCGGCAACTCACTACGGCGAGAACTTCTGGAACGGCAGCCCGATCAGCGTCTGTGGCACTTCCCAAGTCTTATTAACCCACTAAAGAAAAGAGTTATGATTGCCTCTTCAGACGATGGCCGACAGAAAGCTGAAGAACACCGAGTCCAAACTTGCCTTCGACGACATGGTCAGCTAACACATTTCTGCGCAAACTGCAGGCATCCTCTGTGCGATCGTGTTTGTTGCAGTACGGTGGGGCCGAGGTGCAATCGTTCTGCGTGTTCTCCGAGCACTGCTCGAACCCAGGAACGATCCTCCTGAAAAAGTGCGGCCACCGCTACTGCATCGACTGCCTTGGCCGAATCGTCAATCTGGCCAACGAGCATCGTACGTAAGGGCAGCGAAAGACGCTCAATATTTTGCCGGCCGCCCTTCGTCCCTTCGAATACTCTACCTACGTCAACTGCAGGCGAGCTTCCGCTGTGCCGGCCGCGATTCGCCTGGTGCGCGGCGCCGCTCAGTCGCGCCGACGTGGAGCAGCTGGTGCTGCACGACGCCGAGAGATACGCGCATCAGGCCTGCGACATCATGGAATTCATTCCTGAAAGCGACAACGACTAGCCTCTCTCCACAACGGACGCAACGTCGACGCAGTGGAATGATCAAAGAACCCGTGATCTAAAAGCGATTTGTCGGCATTTGATCAGTCAGAGGAACACATATGCGTGGTGACAGGGAAAGGAAAAGAGTGAGAGGATGGTCTCTTTCAAACCCCCATCGGACTGGCACATAGAAATTTTGTATGTGTCACGTCACAGACACCAAAGACAGTTAGGTATACGAGAGAGAAGTTGCCCACAACAAAAACAAGACGAAGTTATGTATGTACCTACACCTGCAAATGGCACTGTATATATAAACACATCGTGTGTAGGTATTTATATGTAGTGCCAATTTGAGTTTGTTGGAATCCACTGTGACTTTCTATGGTTGTAATGGTTACTCCTACACGCTACAGTAGGTAATGCGTTACTTACTGACACAGAACCGTGATTGCGGTACCAGTGATGTTGCTCCGGTGAACAGTTTGTATACGTAGTTTTACGAGTGTTAGGCTAGCTGACGAGTTGTTCCGTGGTATCGGTTCGGTTTCAAATCACTTGACACTTTTGTGGTAAGAACGAAGGAAAGAGAGGATAAGGTTCTTCCCAGAAGTCAGCCGCTGGCGGCCATCAGACATGGCGTCAGAGGGAGCGGTAGGTTTTGTTCTGGCCGACGGGAGAGCCTTGTCCGACTTGAAAGTGACAGAACTGAAAGACGAACTGGAACGTTTGGGCCTTTCCAAATCTGGCAACAAATCTGTCTTGCAAGAGCGTCTCCGAGTGGTTAGTTGCTTATAGTTCGCCTTCTGCCCTACAGCCGAGAAAGAAGTGTAGAGTAGCAGTAGCTGTGCGTGAGTGAACCATATAACATCGACATTGTCTGTCGCCCTTTTCTTAGGCTTTGGTGAATTTCCACGCGCGACAAGAGGCACGGAAGCAAGAGGAGCAGCTCACAAATGGAACCAACAGCGGCGTCGCCGAAACGAGTGCTCATGCCGAAATGGCTCCTGTTGGTATCGTCGAAGAGAATGTGAGATAGCAGCTACATTATGAGCTGTGCTGTGTCTGGGAGTCTTTTATTATACTCCACAAAAAAGTGTGGAGTATATAGCGTTTGTGCGCGAAACGCAGTAATTTGGACCGGATGGGGTTCGCGCGTGCAGCGGCCGATTTGCAAACGGTCTTTTGCGTTGGGTAGGCCTAGTAGGTGGGCAACCTGCACGACATATGGGGTCACGCTCCGGGACCCCGTTGGCGGGAAATTCAAAAATTTAAATTTTCAGAGTACTGAAAAACGCATTAGGCAAGGTAGAACTCGAAAAAGTTGCATATAATGGTATATACTATCTTTTGATATGTTGTAGTACTCGATAGGGCCGAGGGTGGAAGAAATTAATTGGATCGCTGCGGGACCCATTTTGGCGCCAAATTTGAAAAATTCGCGATTTTTCTCTATTTTCCGACTTTGACGGTTTGCTGTGCGCAGCTAGAGCCGCGAGACCGCTTTTGGTGCTCCTTCCCAGATGTCCTCTATCGAATGAGCCATGAACGGAGAAAATCGGTTGAGACACAAAAAAGTTATCTTGGTGGAACTTTTTGACTCACTCCGGGGTCAAAAATTGCGTTTTTCGCGTTTCAGCGTCTGTAGCGCTCGAATGCGCTGCCGAATCGGTTCAAAAGTGGTTTCAAGCGATTCTACGTTGAAATCTGGTCCAGAAAAGTGTGTTTGGCAAATTTGCAGAGCTACAGTAACCCTGCCGCGTCCATTTGAATATTGGGTGTCGGGTCGACTTTCGCGATATTATACTCGATTTCGGGGTTTTCGGGGGCGCTGATTACGAATTCGGCATCTGTTCAGTGCTTAGATGATGTTTGAACCTACCACGACGAATTTGTATTCTACCGTACCCCAAGTGCAGAATTTCAGTTCCCGGAGTCCATAGGAAGCTAGGGGTGTTGTATGTCGATTCTGGGGTATTTTGGATTTAGATCACGAATTCGGCATTAGTTTTGCGATTGGGAGTGCCAGGAGGCCACAACAGCAGAGGAGTCACCGTGCGTAGGAGTTCAAATTTGTGGAGTATACTGCGTCCCCCGGACGACTTGCCTGGTTTTCGCTTGCTATCTTTCACTTTGTTCTAGATCTCGGCTGACAAGGTGGAAACGGAAGCAAAGGCGCCCGAGGCTGGCAACGTTTTGCAGGGTATGTATGTTCGCTGCCACTTTGTGTAGCGACAGCGAGAATTGGATAAACATGGTACTTTTTACTTCCATATTTTCAGATGTCGTCCCCACGGGTGACCATGAAGCTGAAAGTTCGTCGGTTCAAGCGGATACGTCTGAAGACACGGAGCGACTGGTAGTTGTTGCGTGAAAGACAGAATTCTGTATTGCCACTGTCATCTTTTGCAGAGAGGCGGCGGCGGTGGTGAAGCCGAAGCCGTACACGAGACATCGGCCCAACCGGGCGAAGACACCGCTGGCCACCAAGAGGAGAAAGCGTAAGGGTGTCCGTCTGTCGCCTGCACCGATAGCTGCCTCTTACCGTCGTAGGTAGGGATCGCTTCTGATTTGAGGGACGAGAAAGTGGACGTGGCGGCCCGTGCGGAAGAGGGCGAAGACGGCGGCGAGGATCGCGATCGCTCAGAAGCCACCAGTCCGGAGGAGGTCGGATTGCCTGGCTGCTTCTACACTACAGTATCCTCAGCCCACATACTGTATCGGAAGTCTTTTCAGAAGCAGCAGCGAGAGGACGTCGACGAAGAGGAGGAGGAAGAAGAGCGCGCCGTCGATTTGGACATCAGCGAAGCGCACGAGGACGTCGACAACGAAGGGTGGGCGTCGGCGGCGGTTACCTTGAGTGGATCGATTGAGCTTGAGTTTATATGGGCTTGCGTCGATTTCAGTGAGGACAGAGGTGAATCGGTCGGCGCTGACGAGACCGAGCCGCAGAACGAAAAGCAGCCTCAGGAAAGCGAAGGTTCAAGTCGAATTTGGTCGTTGATGAGGTCACAATAGTCGATTGCTTGTAGCGTGAGCTCATACTCGTTGTATTTAGAACCTCGGAAGCCGAGAGAGCGGACGCGTAAGTGGGGCTCGACGCGAATGGCGAAGCGTGCCGCCGCTCCAGCTATATCTTCGGATTCTTTCAAGGTCCTTCATAGTTGCTAGGCCTCATCCTCTGTTCCCTTCTGCGTTGTTCTTGTTCCCTCTTACCATAGCACAAATAGAATCTTGTAGGAGATAATGAAGGAGGTGGACGTGTCGAAGGAGGACGAGTTGGACTACGACGAGCAGCACATGGTGGAGCAGGAGGAGCGGCCCAAGAGAATCGTCATCGACAGACACGAGGAAGTCTGAGTTGACTCTTAGGGGACGGCGAGCATAGTCTTCGAACATAATACCTGCTTGCAGGAAGGCGACAAGGAGAACCAGCAGACGAGCGGAGGAGCGTCGGATGCTTCCGCTCCCCCCAGACGTCGCGTCATCCAGAACGAGTTCCAGCCGCCCGAACCCGTCTTGAAGCAGGGTAGAGATTACTGTAGTTTATCCCGGGCTTGGTCTTGAACTGGCCGGTTACAGCGGCGCCGAGGGTCTAGCAGCTGTTCTCTTCATTACCAATGCTTCTATTGTGCCTTCAGAGGAGACGATCACGGAGGACGGCCTTCCCCGTCTGCGGGACGTGACGCCGCCTCGCTACTCGGCCAACTGCGTCATCCACATCCGGTGTCTGACACGTCCCTTCACGGCCGGCCAGCTGCATCAGCTGCTGGGCAAGTTCGGCTCCTTCGATAAGTCACAGTTCTGGATGGACAACATCAAGACCAACTGCCTCGTCAAGGTATGCGGTCGAATCTTCACTCGTATTTCGCCCCGTCCAACTGAACTTTGACTGTGAACTGATCGGAATTGGTCGAGCTTTGCAAGCTCGACTACGCTGTCTTGAACTTCCAGTTCTCGACGGTGGAGGAGGCGACGGTGGCGCGCGAGCGCCTCCACAACTGCCGCTGGCCTGACTCCAATCCCAAGTACTTGCGTGTCGACTACGCCACGCAAGAAGTGGTGCGTCGCTTCGCCATCCTCTTTCTTCTGTCACTGTCAATGTATACCGTTTTGTCCGGCCTTTGCAGCTGGACCGCCACCTGAAGAAGAACACGGAAAGCAGAACTTTCGAAGGTCCGGCGATGCCGGCGGCCCTTCCGGCGCGCCCTTCGAGAGACCTGGCTCCCCCCGCCGCCGGCCGTCGATCGCCTTCTCCCACGGGTGCGGCCAAACAGCGCAGCTCGCGCACCGGTCGTACGGAGGAGACCGATTCCAGGCGCAAGAGACAGCGGTCGCCGTCGCCGCCCAGACCGGTACCCCTCAGTCGAAGTTGTCCATCCTTTTGTTGAAGCTGGAATGCCCAACGCAGTCGAGTAGTGTGTAAGACAGACAGGTGGGCTAGTGAAGTCAATTTCTCACTTTTTTGCAGCCGCCAGAGCGGGAGTGGGATCGGGGCAAGCGCTGGCGAGCTGGGGAAGAACCTCCCAGGGATCGAGAAGAAGAGGCGCGCCAGACGCGTCGACGAAGGGGCGTCGCCAGTCCGCCCGCCGGTGGGGACAGACGACGACGAGAGCCGCCGCCAGGTTGGTTTGGATTTGCCATCAAATAGAGTCCCGAGTGCAGAAGAAGCGGAAGTGAAGTAAGCGTTTTGTTCAGTGGAGAAGCCGCTTCTGCTTGACGACCTGTTTCGGAAGACGACGACGACGCCGGCCATCTACTGGCTGCCCCTGACGGAGGAACAGGTATACTTTGGTCAATTCCATGCGAGATTGTTGAGAGACTCTTTGGACAACAGAAGTAAACTACATACGAGCCATTTGATAGCTTCTTGTGCAGGCGGCGCAGCGCAAGAAGCTGAAGGACGTTGAGTTGGTGGAGCGCGAGGAGAGGCGCAAGATGTTCCTGTCGACCACCGATGGGGGTAGCGCCACCGGGATGGGGATGGCCTCAGATGCAATGGGTTCCTCGGGAGTCGGTTTCGGTCACGGAATGGGTCCGGGCGCCGGCGGCGGTCGCGAGAGGTCCTACTCGCCCTTCCAGCAGCGACGGCGGCGCAGTCCCACGCCACCGGCCTACCGAAGACGACGCTAACTGAAGAGAGAGGAAGAATGGAAGGCGCCCAGTCGAGCAGCTTGTCAGAGCGAAGTCGTCGGCCCTATTCCTTCCTTCCTTCGTCGGCACTTCGTCGTCTCCGTCCTACTTCGTCCCGTGTCGTACTTTTAGAGCGTTGGGCCTTCAGGCGCAGTGGGTAAGTGACGCGCGCCAATCTACGACGGTTTTTCTCTCCTCGAGTGACAGACGAATCGCAAAATGAGGAGCGAAGTAGCAACCGAGAGAACTGATAAAGTGGTGGGACCGTCTAGATCGGCGCGCATAGCGAGGGCTGGGCGCTCGCTGCGCAGGCGCCTGTGCTGCTCTACCGCCAGAGCAGTGTCCATCGGCGTCGTCGCCGCAACTGCAAAAAGTCACCCCGAAGAAGGTTGGTCTCCGGGAGCCTTCTTCCGCCCTCTTCTTGTAGTCTGGAGTGGACTTTAGTGTCACTCTTCACTCGCGTGTTTCGTGTTCGTGAGTAGGTAGTAATTGAAGCTTGTCTCTTAGCGTCTACTACGTTGAGCAGAGTGAGAGTGTCAGTCGTCGTCGTCGTCGTCATCGCTTCTTTGCCTCGCGTTGGATGCTTATATTCCCACCTGCGGTTGATTTGGATCCTTGGTTGGACGCCGCCGTTCCACTGTTGACCCATTGTGGCGTGGAAAGTTATGTCGCTGCTCTTTCTAGCGGGCCCGGATACATGCGCCGATTGATTTTGTCCGACTATGAATGCAACGGAAGTGTAATCGGCTGACCTTTTCGTCGAGAATATACGCGTGTTTGTCAATTGCTGCTGCGCTGACAGTAGCGGAAGGAGTCGACCGATGGAGCTTCGATCTGTGCGTGCGTAGTGATGCGCAGTTGAAATTAGCCAAGCGAAAGCAGACGATCTGAAGTGAGTGAGTGCGACGGCAGACCTGCTGAAGTAGGTTGGAAGCATCGAAGCCCGAATGGCGCAGCGAAGTGTTATGTTGGTGTGGTTGGCGCTGCTAGGTGGCGCCGGGGCCGACTTCTGGTGTCCCAAATCGAACGAGACGCCTTTCTGCAAGCTCGACGTCAAGCAGTCTGACAACTACTGCTTCTATGAAGTGTGAAATACATAGGTGGTGAAAGGAAGATACTGTAGAATCTTTGCCAGTTTCTGTGTTCGTCGTCCAGAAGTGGGAGGGCTCGTCAAATGGTCATCGCTACGGCTGTTATCCTGAGGACTTCCGGAAGGGCCCGATCGTGCACGAGACCCTGTCGTACAATTGTGAAGCGAGCTACAGCCAAGGAGAGGTTGGCATTGTGTTCACTGGACGGGGAAGGCGATGGGTTACACTATATGTTTAGGATTGCGTTCATCGGACTGTCGCAGGGGTCACCTACCACTTGTGCTGTTGCCGCACACACGGCTTCTGTACGAACGTCTTGCTTCCCAAGGATCGATTCGGCTCTCGGAAAGTACACGACCATTCATTTGCGTATGATTGTGCACCGCTGCTCATAGTGCCTCTGTCAGTTCACCGTCTCCGAGTGGGTGGCGGTGGTAGTTGGAGGCGTGCTGGTCTTGGTACTGACGGGCTACCTGGTGTTTCGGGTGGCCCAGTGGCAGCGAGTCAAGAGGGAGCTGCTGGAAGCCAGAGCTTCTAGGGCGGACAGAACGACGACTTCGAACGGTCCTGCTGCGCATTCCAAGTGAAATAAGGTGGTGTGTAACTCACATCGCCGTCTCCCTTTAGAGACAGACACTACTCGGGATGACTCGGTGGTGGTTCGCCCGAAAGGCGGCGAGCGCTTCTTCAACTTCCTCAGAGAGATCCACGGGGAAG
>JASAMZ010000839.1:0-13334 GCA_030248115.1 Linhomoeus sp. GSCO2_2 | reverse complement strand
GCAGTTTCAGTACGGCGCCCGCGCCAGTTTCGATTCAGTTTCAGTTTTAGTTAACTGGTTGCAACTGAAACTGAAACTAAATAGTTTCAGTTTCTGTTGGCCACCCTGTACCTTGTAGGTCAGATTGTAGTAGTCGTCCAGAAAGTCTTCCTGAATGATGTCGTGATGGACGCTGCTTTCATTCTCAATCGAGAGCTGCGTCTCAGCATCCACTGTCTGTCCAAGCATGAAAGCGACCACAACCTTTGTCTGAAATAGCAGAGTGGTGGAGTATGTAGGCGCTGTCACGCTTCTACGTACAAATTACAAGGATGTAAGCTAGAAGAACGCACAGGTTGGGTTCAGCTGGCCTGTGGCGCACTGTAGGTTATGATCAGAAGTATTTTTGCACATAAATGTAAAACACACTGCAATAGATATCCGCAACCTATGCACGAAGCTCAGCAAACTGCTGCATTAAGTTGCACTCAAGATTTCTAGTGTAGGTTTTGCAAAGTGTGAGATCTACTAGACTTGTGCTTAGACTTAGACCAATAGCACAAAGCGCGCGACCTGGTTGTAGAACGCGGTCGATCCCCAAGTCTCTCGTATCAACCTCCTTCTGTGAGCATGTTTTGGGGCCGAGTGAACCACAACGACGGCCAGAATATCATTCTTGTCGCTGCACATTTTCTTTTCCAGAATAGTGAAGTTGAACGGGTGGGGATTGAGCACAGTCGAGTCCTCCTCCAGAGAGAGCCACGCGACGAGCAGAAGCAGGCCTAGGCAGGTCGGATAGACAAGTGTCCTGGTCACGAAGTGGGGATGCATCTTTTATGGGAAATGAATCCAATGTGATGAAGTGATGAGGATAGGCACATTTCGCAGTGTGTGACTTGTGGTAAGGTATGAGCGGCATGCGAAGTATGAACTTGTGAATTGTTGATTGCCAACGCTAGCGTCCTAGACGTATTTGGTTGTGCAACTGAACTGAAATATTCCACGCACCTACCGCATCAGAAGTTCTTGCGAAGGGCTCTTCGGCTCGTGAATATGTATAACATCATCATGAACAGACCTCGCGTCACGGCAAGGATGTAGGATGCACGACGCACTCTACAATCTGGAAATCCATGGATAACGTCGTAGCTTGCGCTGCTGGCTTCTCGCGTTGATTCCTCCACTCCCCCCCCCCCCCCCAGTCGAAGCGTTCCACTTTACATCCAAAGTCCAAACCGCATGCATCTCAGTGATCCCCTGCAAATGTGGAAAGGACTGTTCTGCTTCTTGCTGCTGGCGCCGCACCTGCTTCTGCTGGCGATTACTGTAGTGTGGCAAGACGTTGCGCCTTGCTGCGACCGTGACTCAGAAACTACAACAGATTTTCCAATTGAAGAATCAATGGAGAACTCTAAGGCGCAGCCAGCAATTGAATCAACCTTGTTTATGCTGTCAACGACGCCTAAGACTCGTCGTAAACCCGAGGCGTCTAAGCGACGAAAGGCGCAATTCGTTGACGTATCGTCAAATGACCGTGTCTGCAAAAGAGTGCCAGCGTTGTTGGTATGCAAAGAAACGTCAGATCAACCCTTCTTTAGCCAAGCTTCATGCAGAAGAATCAGCGATATTCTTCTTCTTTTAGTCATCCAGTGGGGTAGATTGCAGAGCGCTATTTTCAAAACGTACAAACGACAGTAATCCGGCGACGTTTGAGACGGCCAAGAAAGCGGAGTTTGATCTCACGCTGGCTGAAAGGATTCTGTCACAGGCTGTGCAGAACAGAAACTGCACACTATTACGGGGCCTTGTGGAGAAACTGCCACAGGATGGCTCCATGCAAACGCTTGGATAATAGACAATTTCATGTGAAGTACATACAACACAACTTGAAATGAACATGTTGCATTTAGCAAATACTGACTGCTACATACAATTGAAATCAATTTAATTTAATTTAAAGCAACTAATTTAAAGCAATTAATTTGATTCAAGCGTCAATTGGATAATCATGCACCAAGTCTGTTTTAAAGCGTTTGCTGGGAGCCTGATTCTCGAACGATTTCCCCTTAGCATTTGTCATCATCGCTTATGAAAAGCCATGGAGTGTTTGGAACTTGTTCAGTCTGCTGTTCCGAAAACAAAACGCTCTATGTTTGACCTACGATGTGAAGGGACACCCGTTGGTGAAAAGTTTGGTGGAAATTCTTGCATTTTGTTTTCCCTTGCAAGTTATGGCGCCCAAGGTTCACAGAGATATTCACTGGGGTCACATTTCTGTGCTGGAAGCGGCGTTGGATTGCCTTAAGGTGTGGATGTCACATTGGAAAGTACTGACAACACTTACACTAGCTACCTTTGTGCCAAACTTTGTGAGCAAACACGTCACACATGATCACGCACCAACGTACGTTGCAGTTGCAGATGCTTCACGCTCTGAGGAGGCACCGTTGGAGATACGTTCAAGTTCTGGCGGGCAGCGACCTTCCGCTCAAAACCAACGAGGAAATGGCGGCCATTTTCAAGTTTCTCAACGGGACGAGCGACGTGCAGTTCCACCCAGACGATCCCAGCCGTCACCGGCATTCAGTGGTATTCTCTCAGAGCAAACGGGTGAGTAGTGAGCTCAGTTTAGTGAATGTTAGGGGCAGCTTTGTGCCATTGCTACATAGAAGCCACAGTGTCACTGCACTTGTTCAGAAACTTCCACGAGGATGGCGCTACAAAAGCACGCAGTCGTTTGCCTCGGTCGGGCAGTTGTTCTGCGGTAGAGTTCCAGTATAGCCAGGATTTGAATTAGGCGCCATTTTTTCATGGTAATCGTGAGCCAAAGCCCAGACTTTCATTATGCCGTTTCAAAAGATGGCATTTATTTGCCTGTCAGCACAACTGCCTTCAGCCCGGCGGCGGCTGGCTCCATGTGAACTGGCTGACTTCCAAGCAGGCACCATTTACGGTGCGGCGCTAATGATCACATCCATTGTTTTACATTAACACTTCACAATGCAAGATGCTCTCCAAGACTGCTTTCAGCTCTACAAAGGCAGCTTTGGAGCGTCGCTCAGCCGGGAGTTTGTGAAGTACATCATGGAAGCTGAAATGGCCAGTGAGCTGCTGAAGTTCCTCAGTGACACCTACGTCCCAGATGAAGCCTTCTGGCCGACGCTGGCTTGGAACAACAGAGGTACTGTACAGAAGTTGATTGAATTTAAGCATGTCGACGGCTGAATTTTGAAGTTACCGTAAATCCTCCAATAAGCGCCCCCTCGAATAAGCGCCCCCCTCCCCTCCAATAAGCGCCCCTCCCAGAGGAAGGTTGAGAAAATAAGCGTCCCCTCCAATAAGCGCCCACCTTCTGTTAGTACCTGCAGTACTAGCACTATCATATGTGATCTGTGAGCATTCCTAACACAAGATTGGGCTAAATATGACAGCACTACTAGTAATTGCGGGTATTCTGCTCAAAAGTTATACAGTTTCAGTCTAAAATCTATGCAGATGTGCGCAAAAATGTTACAACAACAGGGAATTTTGGTGAAATTTTGGCTCTCCTGAGGCGTCGAGTTAATAAGCGCCCCCCCCTCTCGAATAAGCGTCCCACTCCAATAAGCGCCCCTCCTAGAGGTAAGTTGAAAAAATAAGCGTCCATTTACGGTATGAGATACAGCAATCCCTCGCAGGTTTCGCAGCGCCGTTCTCTGGGCCAGGCGAGCAGTGCGCACGTCAGAGGAGCAGCATTTCGCCGTTTGGGTTCATATCCCGCTTCCAAGTCTGGCCGGACGACGCTATTCCTTGCAAAGGTGGGCATTCGCCAGTTCAAATGTCATCCATGCTGTGAGCATACAGCAAGGCAAAGTTACTCCGCAATTTTCGTTGCGGGATTAGGTTAGCTAAGTTCTCCTCGCATTTCTCTCTCATAAAACACTGACAGAGCATTCAGGCAAGCACGGGCGCAGCTCGTGCGTCTTTGGAGTCGACAGTCTGCATCGTCTGATTTCTGCGCCTCACTTGGCAGGGTGACCAATAGAAACTCATTTTAGTTTCAGTTCAGTTTCAGTTAAAATTATGGTGCTGGCTGAGTTTCAGTTTCAGTTTCAGTTTCAGTTATGGAATCCGCGCGAGTTTCGATTCAGTAACTGAAACTGAGTTTCAGTTATTGAAGGTTGAGAAAGTCACAACGGATTGCTCAAAATCATTCTTGTGGGATGATATTTAGTGGGCAAAGAAGCGATTTCTCAACTTTGGATGGCACCTTTGCATATTGGGACCTAAATTCGAACAAAGCGTCTACATATAATGTAGAAAAATTCCAATAGAATTTTATGAGAATCTGCTGAAAGTCGGGAAAAATTGACATTCAAATAACTGAAACTAAACTGTGAGTTTCAGTTTCAGTTTCAGTTATGGATCCCTCGCGAGTTCCGATTCAGTTTCAGTTAAAAAAAAGTAACTGAAACTAAAACTGAAACTAGTTTAAGTTTCTATTGGCCACCCTGCACTTGGTCGGCCACAAGTTCGACCAGAACTATCAGCCTGCCGCCATGGTTTGTCTGTCAGAGCTGATAAGGAATAGGACAAGAGCTCATTTGTGCGATGGGAAACCACTGACTAATCTGCAGTGGGACGCTTACAAGTCGTTGCCTCTCGTGAGGTACAGACGTCACAACAAGAGTCTTGGAGATGCGAAGTTTCAGTGCTGAGCTGACGGACGAGGCAAATCAGCTTGGTAGCATTGTACGGTTAGGTAGTAGTTTTGTGTCCGGCTCACACGGTAGTTCAGCGTTGCTATGTTGTTGAGTTTGCTGAGAATGCTACTGGCTAGACTCGTTTAAACCAATATGCGTGGCAAACGTACAAAGCAGTGGATCAAAGCGTCTGGTCTCTACACAGTACACACGCCGCAGACATGTCATTGTCTTTAAGGACAATTGTCTTAGACAATTTAACTCGGCTAAATTGTCCGACAAGACAAGACAATTTAGATTGTCCAGGGTTTCCGCAAAGACAAGACAGAGACAAGACAAAGACAAGACAATCAAAATAATCAGTTGGGACAAATGGGTAAATTGTCCTTAAATTGTCCTTAGATTGTCCTTTGTGGTGTGAGTGGATCACACATCCAGCGCGCTGCAATTTGGTGTTGATGTTTATAGATAGAAATACCTGTGAAGTAATCTAGGGTTCTATCATCTAGTGCTAACTTGAGTTGCATGGGAAACGCTAGCTCCAAGCAGGTGAACACAGCATCCGACCAGTGCAAAACAACCCTCTCTGGGACAATTTAGGGACAATATAGGGACAATTTAGAGACAAGGCAAGACAGAGACAAGACAATTTATGAAATTGGACATAGAACAAAGACAAAGACAAGATAATTTAATATTTGGGGTCAAAGACAAAGACAAAGACAAGACAATTGGCAAAATCCTGAGACAATGGCATGTCTGCACGTCAGCATGCAAGGCATACCGATTTATGCCGGTTCAATTCAATTAGACGCTTCGAAATCACATGTGGAACGCAACTTCGTCTCAAGCTGACGCGTAGACGGAAGTTGTACCAGCATGACAAAGTGGGTGTTATTCGGGCAAGTTTTGGCCCACGCAACATCCACTTCGATGTGTTGGTCTCTTACACTTGTGGACAAATCAACCGAGCGAAACTCAACTGACGCTTGTTGTCTGCGATCTTTGCGCGCGTAATGGAGAAATTACCCTAGCCAAGCCGCCGCGCGGGCGTCCACTCAACAAAATTTATACTAAAAGCGAGCCACCTTACACGCCTCCGCGTGATGCCCATTTTCGATTCGTGACAGCGTTTGGCAGCGCCCACGCGACCCTACCCCAACTTCGATTCCATTTGCTTCTACCGTAGTTGGTTCCCAGCAAAGCAATATTTGTACCTATAATCTGAAATGGGCCCTTCTGCAAAAGTGGCGGCCGCCTTCAGCTGTCTCGTCGCTTGCGGGGTTGTCAAGGTTGGTGATTTGTTTCTTACAAACGTTCATTGCCAGAAACACAGATGGTGGCTACAAAATCAAGGATTGGTTTAGGGAATGCCAGCTTCAACAGCGGCAGCCGCTCAAGGTGTGGAGCGCCACGTGTTGTGAAGCAACTGTCTGAATACCGTAAATCCTCCAATAAGCGCCCTGGGCGCTTATTTTTTCGCCGCGCCTCAGCGCGGCGAGGTGTATATGTTGCAGTCAATAGCCGTCTTCAGGCGATAGCCGTCTAGACGGCTATCGCCTGGTCCATCAGGCCGCGGCCGTCTTCTCGGGGAAAAGACGGCCATCGCCTGGTGCGTCAGGCGATGGCCGTCTTCTGCTCGAAAAGACGGCTATCGCCTGATGGACCAGTCAACAGCCGTCTTCAAAATGAAAGCGGTCGCCAGCGCCAGCAGGGAAGGGGCACAGCAGGCCTGAGCAGGAGGTGAAGTGAATGGAGGAGTGTTTATTCCACTTACAGTTTGCACTAAAACTCGGCCGGCGTCGCGCCTGGCGGGTCTCAACTGAGGCTTAGCGCGACCACCAACTTCAGGGCGCGCTCCGCGCGCCCTGAAATCGGTCACCGGTCGCGTTAAGCCTAAGCTTCGACCCGCCAGACTGCGACGCCGACTGACTCTTGTGAACTGTGGGCGCAGGGCAAGCCTAAGCATAGCCTGAACTGGAAGGAATATACTGTGTCCGAAACTAATACAGAGAGAGAAAAGACGGCCATCGCCTGCCGCATCAGGCGTTATTCGTCTTGACGGCTGCGGCCTGGCGCATCCGGCGATTGCCGTCTAGACGGCCGCGGCCTGATCGACCAGGCGATAGCCGTCTAGACGGCTATCGCCTGAAGACGGCCATCGCCTGTGACATATATATACGGATGACAATGTCTGTCTGTCTGTCTGTCCGTGTGTGTGTCCGTCCGTGGCACTGAAGTAAAATGTGTGACATATGTGGTCAAGTAGACTCGAGGTCGCTGAGTACGGATCCGATGTCCGCTTCTGTTGCTAATTTCGCATTTTCGAGATATTCGCAATTAAAATTCGAAAATGTCGAAAATCGACTTCTTCGTCTGATGCGCTAGCCGCGAAATTTCTTCAGAAATGGAAAGAGCATGGACCGTGGATAATTTGTAACACAAACGAAAATTTTTGCGGATGTGGAATTTAATAGAAATACGCGATTATTTGTCAAAATTGCACAAATTGACTGAAATACAAAGTCATTTAATGACGAATGTGAATGCAGAAATGGAAAGGTCGTATGCCGATAAGAATTTGTGACGTAGTTTATAAGTTTTTAAAAATTGCAATTTCATAATATTTTCAATCAAAATATAAAACTGTCGAAAATCGACTTTTTCACCTGATGATATAGCGGCGAAATTTCTTCAGAAATGGAAAGAGTATAGACTGCGGATAATTTGTAACGCAAGAGAAATTTTTTGCAAATGTGGAATTTAATAGAAATATGTGATTATTTTTCAAAATTCCATAAATCAACAAAATAGAACGTCGTTTTTTGACGAATTTGAACGCAGAAATGGTAAGGCCGTATGCCAATAAGAATTTGTGACATAGGTTTACATTTTCAATAAATTCCAATTTCGAGATATTCAGAATTAGAATTTTAAATAGATGTCAAAATCGAGATTTTCGTCTAATGGCCAGAACAGCTGTTTATTGATGATAACGATGAATGTGCACGCCGAAACAGAAATGCGTACGCTGAACACAGGAATTCGCTCGCGCCAAACTTTTGGCAAGTTTTTTGTTGGATGTGACGTTTTCACACAGGTAGGAAACATCAGATAAACGGCGTCGTATCATGCCGATAACATATAGCGAACGCGGCGATATCACTGAGCTTCAGATCAGCTGTACAGACAACCGTATCGTGGGGACAGCTGCACTTGGTATTACGGTGCACGTTCTCAAGGCACCTTCTCCAGATGCGGCCAACGATGTGTACAAAGTTCACTATACTGTTCACCAAAATTTGCAGACACGAAGTATAGGTTGAACTTTTTACACACACAGCTTGTTTAACCTACCTATAAGAGGGGCGCTTAGTGGATGGGGAGCGCTTATTCGAGGGGGGGGGGCGGGGGCGCTTATTTACTCGACCCCTCAGGAGTGCCAAAATTTAACCAAAATTCCCCGTTGTTGTGACATTTTTACGCACATCTGCATAGATTTTAGACGGAAATTGTATAGCTTGTGATCAGAATACCTGCAATTAGTAGTAGAGCTGTCATATGCAGCCTAATTTTGTTAGGACTTAGGAATGGTCAGAGAGCACATACAGTATGGTAGCGCTAGTACTGCTGGTACTAGCAAAAGGTGGGCGCTTATTGGAGGGGGGGTGGGGGCGCATATTTTTTCAGCCTTCCTCTAGGAGGGGCGCTTATTGGAAGGGGGGGGGCGCTTATTGGAGGATTTACGGTACTTATATGAATACAGTAGACAAAACACTTCATCATCTTTATAGGAACAACTGACGTGGATAGACATCACCCCTGGAAACAAAGGCCCTCGTGCGAGAACCAAGGCACGTGCCCAGAAGAGCTTCCGCTTTGTTTGTTGCAACAGGACGGCCTGCAGAAATGCTACATGCACCATGCGTAGGGGTTTTCCGACCAGTACAATTATTGAAGCTTACTACAAATTACATATGTCACCCAACCAATATTTAGAGATACTGAATAAATACCGTAAATCCTCCAATAAGCGCCCCCATCCAATAAGCGCCCCCCCCCCCCCCCCCCTCCAATAAGCGCCCCCCCCCCCCCCCCCTAGAGGGAGGTTGAGAAAATAAGCGCCCCCCTCCAATAAGCGCCCGCCTTTTGTTAGTACCAGTAGTACTAACACTACCATATGTGCTATGTGACCATTCCGAACACAAGATTGGGCTATCTATGGCAGCACAGCGATCAATTGTAGGTATTTTGATCAAAACCTCAGAACTTTCAGTCTAGAATCTATAAAAATGTACACGAAAATGTTAAAACAACTAGCAATTCTGGGGAAATTTTGCCACTCTCAGGGGGTCGAGTTAATAACCCATAAACCCGCGTTAGGCCATATATGACCCATGGATCAGGTATCGAAATTTGGGGTTTTCGCGATGCATCCTTCTCGACACGGTACTTATCCCATACTATTATTTTAGTAGGGTACTCATCCAGTATCGATAATTTTTCCCTGGGGGACTTTCCCCACGGGGGCTTTTCTTAGTACGCGATACAAAATAAATCGCGAGCAGAAAATTATTAGTAAGGTATGCAAGTAATATTGATAATTTTTTAGCGCAGGTTTATGGGATAAGCGCCCCTCCTAGAGGTAGGTTGAAAAAATAAGCGCCCAGGGCGCTTATTGGGTTTTTACGGTAAATACGTGTGTCTTTGCAGTTCCGAAGAAACACTTGCTGAGCACGAGGCTAGCCCCATTGTAGCAGAAGTGCTGTGCTCGTTGCCAGCCTTCTCGAGTGGTGGCAGGGAACCTTGTCCAGTGACATACTCACGCCTCCTTCCATATCGGTATGACATCCGAGAGGGCACGTGCCATAAAGTCAGAGGATGTGGCGTTTTCAGTCTCAATACGTTTTTATTCTTCGACGCATGCATGTCTCACTGCCAGGGCATCAAGCTAGTGGGTATGACAACCTTTGCTTCCGTTGTGATGAGGCTTTCTCGCAATGTGACATCTTGGCAATATTCTGTTCAGTGGGCAACTCGAATGTTCTGGCAACAACTTCAACTACAACTACAACCGCCAACCCACCAACAACTACTCGCTCAACCATTACAACTCACACCACACCGACTACGAGTACTCAGCCATCAACAATCACTGCCACTCACACCACCACTACAGGCACTACAACAACTTCCCACTCCGCCAAAACGACTCACCACACCAGCACGACTGGTACAAGAACCACACACACCACTGCGACTACTCACCCAACAACAACCACGCACACCACCACCACCACAACTACACACTCACACACAAATACTAGTCGCACCACAACTGCTCACCCATCCACAACTACAACGCATCTGACCACAGCCACTCACACCACTACGACTAAGCACAGAACGACTCCACACCTCACCACAACTCACCGCAGAAGAATTACAACCCCAAATGGCAAGCTTGATGCTGCATCGGCAACGGTAAGCATACTTCCTCTAAGCTAGACACCATCTCTGGTGAGTTCTGCCATGTCTGTCCATTACAAATTACGGGAAAAGACCATGCCTCGTTCATCACAACATTTGTTTGGGAAACTGTGCCAAGTTAACGCAAACGTGCAGAAACCATAGTTGCACCATTTCAGCCACAAGGCAACAGTGAGGACGTCAGCGTCAACAGCGTCATTAACGTCACGATTTACAAGGGGTTGGGTCAGAGTGTGTGGGAGAAGCTGCGTCCTCTGATGTCGCTGCTCGCAGGCAAGACTGACGACAGTGATATGTAGGTAGTCAGAGGGAAATATTGACGGGCAAAATTAGGCGAATGTGAATCGGATGCGACAAGCTTGCGAAGCTGCTTGCTTGACTTGCGAACAATTTTGCCTTCTTCAAAAATTTACCCAGGCGATCCCAATGTTGCCATGCAATAACTGCTCAGACGAGTGCGTCGAATGAACTACTAAACTCTGTATTCATAAAACAGCTCCACTTTTTAAAACAGCTGGTTCACTCATACAAATCCGGACAAATCCTATGTATTCGATGACGTTTGTTACAACAGGTAAAGCCAACTGCAGCAAATAACACGCTTGCAAGAAGTCTCACATAGATATACACTCAACAAGTAAAAGGGGCAACTTAGAGTATTTGGCAGTCTGCCGACAGAAGCTACATGTACAGTACATTTTCGGAAAAGTAGACCCTCGCGACGTGTCACAACACTGTAGCACCACGATTTGTACGTAAGCGCAAAAGTTTGCCGAGATCGAAATTCGCGCAGCATCCGTGTCGCTCAGCGTAAAACCAGACAGCATACGGCGCATCAGGCGATATTTTGGTCACTCGAAGTACCGGACGCGAAATTCGGCACATTTTCAAGCGCGGAGGCGAAGTTATTGCATCCAAAGTGCACGTACATGGCTACGCGCGCGCCAATGTACATCCTACACAACATGCGTGCGTGCGTGCGTGCGTGCGTGCGTGCGTGCGTGCGTGCGTGTGTGCGTGCGCGCGCGCGCGCGCGCGCGCGGGTGTCCGCGTGGCGTCAGAAGTGCTCGCAGTCGGGCCAGCAGTCGGCCGCGTCGCTTTCAGCGTGGAAGAGGTAGCCTCTGGCGGCCTCCGGGAAGGTGAGGGCGAAGTAGGCCTCGCGGTGTCTCAGCAGTTGGCTTTACCTGTTGTAACAAATGTCATCGAATACATAGGATTTGTCCGGATTCGTATGAGTGAACCAGCTGTTTTAAAAAGTGGAGCTGTTTTATGAATACAGAGTTTAGTAGTTCATTCGACGCACTCGTCTGAGCAGTTATTGCATGGCAACATTGGGATCGCCTGGTAAATTTTTGAAGAAGGCAAAATTGTTCGCAAGTCAAGCAAGCAGCTTCGCAAGCTTGTCGCATCCGATTCACATTCGCCAGTTTTGCCGTCAATATTTCCCTCTGACTACCTACATATCACTGTCGTCAGTCTTGCCTGCGAGCAGCGACATCAGAGGACGCAGCTTCTCCCACACAGTCGGACCCAACCCTTGTAAATCGTGACGTTAATGACGCTGTTGACGCTGACGTCCTCACTGTTGCCTTGTGGCTGAAATGGGCGGCAACGATGGTTTCTGCACGTTTGCGTTAACTTGGCACAGTTTCCCAAACAAATGTTGTGATGAAATGGAGGATGGTCTTTTCCCGTAATTTGTAATGGACAGACATGGCAGAACTCACCAGAGATGGTGTCTAGCTTAGAGGAAGTATGCTTACCGTTGCCGATGCAGCATCAAGCTTGCGATTTGGGGTTGTAATTCTTCTGCGGTGAGTTGTGGTGAGGTGTGGAGTCGTTCTGTGCTTAGTCGTAGTGGTGTGAGTGGCTGTGGTCAGATGCGTTGTAGTTGTGGATGGGTGAGCAGTTGTGGTGCGACTAGTATTTGTGTGTGAGTGTGTAGTTGTGGTGGTGGTGGTGTGCGTGGTTGTTGTTGGTGAGTAGTCGCAGTGGTGTGTGTGGTTCTTGTACCAGTCGTGCTGGTGTGGTGAGTCGTTTTGGCGGAGTGGGAAGTTGTTGTAGTGCCTGTAGTGGTGGTGTGAGTGGCAGTGATTGTTGATGGCTGAGTACTCGTAGTCGGTGTGGTGTGAGTTGTAATGGTTGAGCGAGTAGTTGTTGGTGGGTTGGCGGTTGTAGTTGTAGTTGAAGTTGTTGCCAGAACATTCGAGTTGCCCACTGAACAGAATATTGCCAAGATGTCACATTGCGAGAAAGCCTCATCACAACGGAAGCAAAGGTTGTCATACCCACTAGCTTGATGCCCTGGCAGTGAGACATGCATGCGTCGAAGAATAAAAACGTATTGAGACTGAAAACGCCACATCCTCTGACTTTATGGCACGTGCCCTCTCGGATGTCATACCGATATGGAAGGAGGCGTGAGTATGTCACTGGACAAGGTTCCCTGCCACCACTCGAGAAGGCTGGCAACGAGCACAGCACTTCTGCTACAATGGGGCTAGCCTCGTGCTCAGCAAGTGTTTCTTCGGAACTGCAAAGACACACGTATTTACCGTAAGAGCCCAATAAGCGCCCTGGGCGCTTATTTTTTCAACCTACCTCTAGAAGGGGCGCTTATCCCATAAACCTGCGCTAAAAAAATTATCAATATTACTTGCATACCTTACTAATAATTTTCTGCTCGCGATTTATTTTGTATCGCGTACTAAGAAAAGCCCCCCGTGGGGAAAGTCCCCCAGGGAAAAATTATCGATACTGGGATGGAGTACCTATTAAAATAATAGTATGGGATAAGTACCGTGTCGAGAAGGATGCATCGCGAAAACCCCAAATTTCGATACCTGATCCATGGGTCATATATGGCCAACGCGGGTTTATGGGTTATTAACTCGACCCCCTGAGAGTGGCAAAATTTCCCCAGAATTGCTAGTTGTTTTAACATTTTCGTGTACATTTTTATAGATTCTAGACTGAAAGTTCTGAGGTTTTGATCAAAATACCTACAATTGATCGCTGTGCTGCCATAGATAGCCCAACTTGTGTTCGAATGGTCACATAGCACATATGGTAGTGTTAGTACTACTGGTACTAACAAAAGGCGGGCGCTTATTGGAGGGGGGCGCTTATTTTCTCAGCCCTCCTTTTAGAGCAATACGTAACTGAACGAAGAACAAACAACAT
>JASAMZ010000838.1:0-31315 GCA_030248115.1 Linhomoeus sp. GSCO2_2 | reverse complement strand
CAGGCTCTTGCACTCGAGCCAAAGATCTGTTGGACCAAGAATTCTACGGTGAAGACGCAAGGGAGAAATGCCTCAAGTACTACCGCAAGAACTCGCTGCTGGTCAAGATGTTCTACGAGCGCCTTAATGTCAACAACCTCTATGAGAGCCCGTCGTATCGCGTAAGAATTTTGGGTGTACAGCGCATGCTTACACCACCAACGTAAATATCGTTGGTATAGTAGTAGGTCGCACAGTAGCAATGGTGGTTGTAAGTGTGTAGGTTAGGTATGCACTGTCTATTCGCGAGCGGTAATCGCGTTCACGTTTCAACTAACCTGGACGAACAAGTCCGAGCACTGCTCAAAGCTGACTGCGCAACAAAATTACACCTACCATACAGTAGTCGTAACTCGCATTTCGAACAGAACCATGCATACAGCACATTATTCTGCAGTTCGCCGAGCTGTCGGCTGACTTCGGCGGCCAACTGGGCCTGTGGGTGGGCAAGAGCGTCATTTCCATGATCGAGTTCGTCGCTCTACTATTGGTCGTCTTGATGTTCTGCTTCGCCCGGGGGAGGGGGGCCGTCCCGAGGGGATTCGATGGGGAAATGGTCGTCGGCGACCATCAGCCTGAGACCGTAGTGGAAGAGGAGAAGGTGAGGCGACAGACAGGGATTACCGCAAAACCTCCAATAAGCCACCTGGTCGCTTATTACATATTACAACCACCCCAAAAGTGGGGTCGCTTATCAGAGAGGGGTCGCTTATTGGAGGTTTTACGGTATATGGCAACTGACAGAACTTGAGAAAGATTGTCTTTTGAGGGAAAGGAGGAAGCTGAAGAAGAAGAGAAGCACGACGACGAAGATGGCGACGCCCGCATCCACGCCAATGACGCTCAGGACGAGAAGAAGGGAGAAGGGCATAAATAATAGGTATTCCGGCCATGAATCTTCCAATACTGCTCCCTTCCTGAGAAGACGGGAATGGGGGGGAGGGGGGGCTATTGGAGGATTTAGGGCATGCAGCGTTGTCGTTTGTAGCGGACCGTGAGCCAATTCGGATTCGAAAGCAATGCAACGCACCTTTCAGAAATACAAAGTTAGAGGTCAAGAGTGCGGCCACAAGAGGAAGGATCATTCCAGTTGCAGTGATGCCTTATGGGCCATTGTTTGCTGTGGTGCAAGTGCATGCGTACCTATCAGCGCCTCGTTTTCTCCCTGACAAGCTGGTGTAATCACAGCTGACGAGCGAGATGTCTGACGACGGATTGAACCCTTCTGATGCTCCAGTATTTCTATGTGATGTTGACAACGCATCCATGTAACCTGTCAGCCAAGCCACAATGCCGATGCTTTTGTGATCTGACAGACACAAACAATTTCTGAACGATCGAACTTAATCAATCATGGCCGCTGTCTACACTGAAGCATTTCAGCCGCGCTGACCTATCCCATGTGGCGTAAGCGTTCGAACTTCGCCACAAATGGATTCTGGCAATTCAGAGTCTGAACCAAACGAAGTGCTGCTTCTTCTCGGTCGCATTCGCCTCCTTGCCCTCCACAGGTGACAGAGCGTGCAGAGTGCAGAGCTGAGGTCCGACACTGATGGCCGCACAGAAGTCGTCGGCCACACAGCGCCGACCGCAGTTGGAAGCGTCTCCATCGAAAGCGGTGTCAAGTATGCCATTTGTCAGCTGTTGGTTCGACGCCCAAAGCTGGAACTTGTTGCCTGAATCGAACGAAAGGACAATCAGAAACATCTCGACGATAGTAGGCGATGACGGCACACCAGACACCTCTGGTCGCTTCCCATCCTCCCAGCAGGCATATCGGGTAGGCGAGCGTGTCGCATGGGTGGTCGGCTGTCTCGAAATCGACGGAGTTGTACTGATGGACAGAGCCGCAATCCTCTGCACCGTCTTCAGCACTGCTGGGCGCGTCGTTCGGTTCTCCTGCACCCCAGTCGACATCAGTGGCAGACTCCCACCTACCGTCAACCTGCCAGAACCAGCCTTCGGTTGTGGAGGAACGTCCGCCGTCTTGGAGCAGTCCAAGGTGGTAGAATCCGGGAAGCTCGGCTGAATCAAGTACCTAGTATGCATGCATGTAATTGAACTAGGTGCCTGCATAACTTGCTATGCATAGTGTGTGTCACGTATTCAATTGCTATTGCTACGCTGTGTTTGTACACACAGGTTCCTACAAGGTACAACTCCGTTCGTCTCATCCGCAGTTACCAATACAATTATCGCATGTAGAACTGAATTCGTCTCACGCATGTAGAACTGGAGGTTGGCGATCTCCTGTGAGGTTGTACGGTAGGCGAGTTGGCCGTCGATCGCGCGACAACTGTCGATGGCACCGCTGCGATTGCTTTTGTCGGGATGTACCACGAGGCATCGCCCATCGACGCGACTTTGACACTGGGAGTCTGCAATGTTTCACTGACTGGACCGTAAAAGGAATGGTTTGGTTTCCACATTGCGGCGGCACTGTTCATGTTGAAGCTGCAGCGTCGACGCTTTGCAGTTCAGATGACACACCTCAGATGGATTATGGGCAGACAACTGAATCGCGCTTCCAGTTGTCAACAGCAGGCACCACCCACCGCTCAGTCGGCAGATGGGGTAGCCAAGGAAGACTGTGCAGGAGATGTCCATAAACTGGTAGCCCTGCGAATATCCCACACCGCCGCAGTCCTCCTTGCCAATTTCAGTGGGATTGCCGGCCTCGTTGGGCTCGATGCCTGCCCAGTTGACGCCCGCTGTCGACACTTTCTGCCCGTCGACGTGCCAGAACCAGCCGCTGGAGGCATTGGACTGGCCACTGTCCTGCTTCAGCCCCACGTGGTGCATCTCTGTGGCCTCTGAAACGGAGCATTTGGGTGTTTGACACGGATACAGTAATAGGTGCCGTCCTCACGTGATAGTGGTAAAACGCCAGGTAGACAGCGTCACACCAAGTACAACTACCTAGCCAGCTGTTCAACTGTGCACCAGCTTCATTCCCCTCTTATACTGACCTCTGGTATTCTTCAGGGCGTCCCACTCGGCTTCAGTGACCTCTGCGGCCAGCTGTCCACCTCTGGCGAAGCACTGTGCTTCGCCTGTCTCGTGATTGACCCTCTCGGCAAGTACCACTAGACAGCGGCCGTTTTGGTTTGTGTGACAAGCTGAAAGTCACTTGGGTTGACCACTACAAGTTTGAACACATCTCATGTAGATAGACTAACGTCACTCCCACCAAAGTCGGTAGCCACTCCAAGAGCCAGTCCGACGGTAGCGATCAGAAGTGCTGACGTAACGATCATCGTTTCGAAAGGTTTGACCTTCCCTCCTCGAGCGTCGTCTCAAGTGGTACGCACACGCACAGGCAGAGTCACTGGCCTCTGTGTAGCCTGCGTCTTTGTTACCCCTGTGAAAGAAGGCAACATTTTCCCCCCATGGCGACTGTTCTTTCAAGTGTAATCTAATTCGAATGTTTTTGGCACTCCTCCCCTCCAAAAGGGAGGAGTGCTATAGTGATGGTGCGGATTCTGTGTAAATTCAAACGCTCATAAGTCGGGCTAGAGTTGGCCGATTGGGGCGAATTTTTTTTTATTCGATAGGTCTCGGGATAGCGCAGGGTGGATCGAAGGTCCCGACTTCCGTCCGTGACCCGATTTTTGGCAAGTTGCCAAAAACCCGATTTTTCGGCCTCCGGCCAACTTTGGACGCTTAGAATAGTGTTCTGGTAGAACGTAGCGAGACGAGCTTTGGGCCGAATATGTAAAAGACATTGGGCTATCCGATGGTGGGGGCGCCGCCGGACTGGGTCCGGTCCTGCCCGGGCCGGGTAGCAAAAACCGGGTTTTTGGACCCAAAAGTAGGGTTTACTACCCAGTTAGGATCTTGGTTGTGTAAGAAGCGAGCGAAGTAGTTTTTTGGCATACTACTAAGCTTAGATAGGTGAATCCGAATCCGCTTCTAGAAATCCGGTCAGGTTTGCTCCGGGCCGGGAAATTCAGCCCAAACTTGGGTCCCGGGTTTCTGGGTAAAGCTTTGAGCTGGCGTAACTTTTGATAGGATGCTCATATCGAGGAGGGATTAAGACCACTCGATCGAGCTTGGCGAGCTCTACAACTTTGTAGTAGATCACTTTATCCGTAATTGTCGAATTTCGTGTGAAAATTAAAAAAAATCGATTTTTAGTCGAAATTTAAAAAATTCTACCTTTCCCATTCTCTGCTGCGGTGATCGATTTCAACGATATTAACAAGGTTTACGAGGCATACGAATATCTTCACTGGAGCAAATTTTCAGCTTTCGGCGGTCGCAATTTTTGGGCGAAATTTCCATTTTTCCCACAATTTTTTGGTATTTCGGTGCAAAGTGGGGTCAGTTGAGATATTTCGGTGTCAGTTGGGCTTTCACGTGATAGAGCATCAAAAGATACGTTGTTTTTGTTATAAGCACTTTTTTCGTCCGACTCGTATTTTGGCGGGAAATTTGAATTCAAAATTTTGGCTGCCCGATTTGTCCCGGGCACCTACCGTGTAAGTACTCGATTCCGGCTTTTCAGGGACGCTGATCACGAATTTGACGTTGTCTTTTCGTTTTGAGATGTGTGGGACCACTTTTGAAGAATTTGCTTGCCACCATACGTGCCCTCAAGTGGAAAACCTGGTTGTGTCAGTTCAGCTGAAGCTAGGTGTGTTGTGTGTCAAATGTGGGGTATTGGAGGGTCACAATTCCGAATTTGCTATTAGTTTTGCGGTCGGAATGGCCACTAAGCCTCACTGACATGTCTCATTGATCAATGGGCAGCGTGATTCAACTCCCAAAATTCTTCTGAAAGAGGGGAGGAGTGCCCCGAGGGGCTCTGCCCCCGTCTACTAATCTTGTTCTCTTCGTATGGACATCACCTCCCCAGGTTGCACCGCGTCATCTATTTAGAGTAGAAAACGCGTTGGTGGGTTGATAACTTGATACCACTAGGTAGTATCAAGATCAGCTGTACCTAACGAGCAGCGGAGGATTTAACAATCGTTTGAGGTACAGTACTACCACACGCCGACGCATTACCTGCAACGCGCTCTGTGGTGCTTGTTCTGAAGGGGACTCTGCGCATCAATAATCCCAAACAAAGCTCAACTGTGGCAGAGTTGCGTCTGCGCTCGTCTTAGGCAGACGGTGCACCTTGGTACAGTATGTCTCGTGTAGACACTTGAATGAACATAGGCACCTAGTTTACAAGTCCTCCACCAACAGAATCATCCCAGCGAAAACCGTTGACGATTTTGCCTGAACTGGGACGAAACCGCGCAACCACGGGACCAGATTTGGAGTACATATTTTATTAATGTGAGCAAAAATGGCAGCCAATCATATCTATGTCCTATATACTAAGCGGCATAGAGTCTGTCCGTGTGTTTGTTTGTCTGTGAGCGCCATAACTCTAGACACAGTTGTCGGTTCGCGATGATCTATGGCTTAAACTGACCGTCATAGCCTGTAGTTTTGCATGAAGGTTTGTGGACTTTGGTCGATGTCTAAATTCCAAAATATTTCGAAAATATCGACTGCGCCAGTACATTCTGAGCACAGAAGGCACCACACACTGTGACTGACGTTTGGTTTAGCGTGACTGACGTTTGATTTCGCGCCAACAGCACTTCAGAGTGTCACCATTCACCATGGAGTCGTTGTGAGACTCCAAAGTGTATTCGCAGGCACTGCATGCACTGGCAGGGACACAGCATCAAACTATTCTGGATCTACATCAAACGACTTTGGATCTATCTGAAATGTCCTGCGGGCTAATCCAAACCCACTACAGGCTAAACCCAAGTGTCTATTGTGTATTTACAGGCACGGGAGCTGGTGCGAGCCTAAATGTTGGCACTGGCAGGGGCACAGGGTAGAATGACTTGAGTTGAGATCTATCTGAAATGTCCTATGGACTAAACCCAAATGTTTATAGGCTAAGGCCAAGCGTCTACTGCGTATTTACAGGCACTGGAGCTGGTGCGAGCCTAAATGTTAACACTGGCAGGGGCACAGGGTCGAATGACTTGAGATCTATCTGAAATGTCCTAGGGACTAAACCCAAATGTTTATAGGCTAAAGCCAAGCGTCTACTGTGTATTTACAGGCACTGGAGCTGGTGCGAGCCTAAACGTAGGCAGTGGCTGGGGCGCGGGGTCGAATGACTTGAGATCTTTCTGAACTGTCCTACGGGCTAAACCCAATTGTCTATGGGCTAAAGCCAAGTGTCTATTGTGTATTTACAGGCATGGGAGCTGGTGCAGTAGTAAATGTAGGCACTGGCAGGGGCACATTGTCAAATGACTTGAGGGCTATCTCAAATGTCCTACAGGCCGATTACCCATGGGCTATTGACCATAGAGATTCTCCTACGGGCTAAAGGCTCTAGTCCTATATACTAAGGCGCCTAGAGTCTGTCCGTGTGTTTGTTTGTTTGTTTGTCAGTGCCATAACTCTAGACACAGTTGTCGGTTCGCGATGATCTATAGCTTAAACTGACCGCCTGAACAGGTAGTTTTGCATCTTTGCTTTTAGAATTTTGACCGATGACTAAATTCCATAATATTTCGAAAATATCGACTGCGCCAGTACATTCTGAGCACACACGGCACCAGACCCTGTGACTGACGTTTGATTTCGCGTGACTGACGTTTGATTTTGCGCCAAGCGCACTTTAGAGTGTCACCATACACTATGGAGTTGTCGCTGTGAGACTCGAAAGTGTATTCGCAGGCACTGCATGCACTGGCAGGGACACAGCATCAAACTATTCTGGATCTACGTCAAATGACTTTGGATCTATCTGAAATGTCCTACGGGCTAAACCCAACTGTCTACGGGCTAAACCCAAGTGTCTATTGTGTATTTACAGGCACGGGAGCTGGTGCGGGGCTAAACGTTGGCACTGGCAGGGGCACAGGGGCGAATGACTTCAGATCTATCTGAAATGTCCTATGGACTAAACCCAAATGTTTATGGGCTAAACCCAAGTGTCTACTGCGTATTCACAGGCACTGGAGCTGGTGCCATCCTAAACGTAGGCAGTGGCAGTGGCGCGGGGTCGAATGACTTGAGATCTATGTGAACTGTCCTACAGGCTAAACCCAATTGTCTATGGGCTAAAGCCAATTGTCTATTGTGTATTTACAGGCATGGGAGCTGGCACAGTAGTAAATGTAGGCACTGGCAGGGGCACATTGTCAAATGACTTGAGGGCTATCTCAGATGTCCTACAGGCTGATTACTCATGGGCTATTGACCATAGAGATTCTCCTACGGGCTAAAGGCTCTAGTCCTATATACTAAGCGGCCTAGAGTCTGTCCGTCTGTTTGTTTGTTTGTTTGTTTGTCAGCGACATAACTCTAGACACAGTTGTCGGTTCGCGATGATCTATAGCTTAAACTGACCGTCAGAACACGTAGTTGTGCATCTTTACTTTTAGAACTTTGACCAAAGTCTAAATTCCATAAAATTTCAACAATTTCGACTGTGAGGTGCACAATTCTGCTAAATCATGCTGATTCAAATGGCGGCCACAACAGCAATGACGCGCGAACTGTACGCCAACACGAGAAACATCAAATTCACATCGTAGTGCGGGACATTTACAGTGTCACCACTCACCAAAGAGTTTTCGTTGTGAGACTCCAAAGTGTATTCGCAGGCACTGCATGCACTGGCAGGGGCACAGCATCAAACTGCTTTGGATCTATGTCAAATGTCTTTAGATCTATCTGAAATCTCCTACGGGCTAAACTCAAATGTCTACGGGCTAAACCCAAGTATCTATTGTGTATTTACAGGCACGGCAGCTGGTGCGAGCATAAATGCAGGCACTGGCAGGGGCACAGTGTCAAATGTCTTTAGATGTATCTGAAATCTCCTACGGGCTAAACCCAAATGTCTGTGGGCTAAATCCAAGTGTCTATTGTGTATTTGCAGGCACGGGAGCTGGCGTGCTCCTAAATGTAGGCGCTGGCAGGGGCACAATGACAAATGTCTTTAGATCTATCTGAAGTGTTCTATGGGCAAAACCCAATTGTCTACGGGCTAAACCCAAGCATCTATTGTGTATTTACAGGCATGGGAGCTGGAGAGATCCTAAACATAGGCACTGACAATGGCACAGGTCTAACGACCTGAGATCTAACTGTCATGTCACGCAGTGCACTGAATTCGATGATTGCGTTATCTCCTTCATGCTCTGCAGATTGCCCATGGGCTATTGACCATAGAGATTCTCCTACGGGCTAAAGGCTCTAGTCTACATTACTAAGCTAGCTAGGTGTTTTGTCCGTAGACGCTTGCCTCCCTAGCACTTCGCCACGCGACGCTTCAGCATGCGCTTGCCTCGCTAGCACTTCGCCACGCGACGCTTCAGCACGCGCGCGCCTAGACGCCAGCGGGACGCCAGCGGCGGCAATCAATCGCTGCACGGCCAGCGCCGCCTGTTGCTGCCTGCCTTCAACGCAGGCATCGCCTGAACAGTACGGCAAGGCACCGTCGCCGCTCAATCAGGCTCGCTCCCCTTAGCTCGCATTGGATCTGGCGGCTCTCTACCATTTGTTTTGCGCGGCGCTTTGTACGGCGCGTTCGCGAGGCAGTCAGCGCCGTTGGCTTGCAACAGGAGAGACTTTCTGCAACAGAACAAACCTTGCAACAGTACAGACGTTGCAACAGGATGGTCGCGCGAGGCGACCAGTGCCATTGGCTCGCAACAGGCCTGATTTTGCAACAGGACAGATCTTGCAACAGGACAGATTTTGCAACAGGACAGATCTTGCAACAGGACAGATCTTGCAACAGGACAGATCTTGCAACAGGACAGATTTTGCACCAGGACAGATCTTGCAACAGGACAGATCTTGCAACAGGACAGATCTCGCAACAGGACAGATCTTGCAACAGGACAGATCTTGCAACAGGACAGATCTTGCAACAGGACAATTCTTGCAACAGGACAAACCTTGCAACAGGACAAATCTTGCAACAGGACAGATCTTGCAACAGGACAGATTTTGCAACAGGACAGATTTTGCAACAGGACAAATCTTGCAACAGGACAAATCTTGCAACAGGACAGATTTTGCAACAGGACAGATTTTGCAACAGGACAGATCTTGCAACAGGACAGACCTTGCAACAGGACAGGCCTTGCAACAGGACAGACCTTGCAACAGGACAGACCTTGACAATGAACAGGACGGACGTTGCGGCGCGCGCACGAGGCGACCACCGCCATTGGCTCACAACAGGACAGACCTTGCAACGGACAGACCTTGAACAGGACAGATTTATGCAACAGGACATTACGGCCATTGACGACTACATTCCGTGCTATTCAGATCACACAAATTCTTCTGCAACAGGAAGGAACGGCTAGTTAGCAAGTACTATGCACGTGATAATTACGACAACAACCAGGCACGGACGGATCAGATCACCAAGAGACGACGAACAACAACAACGACGGCGGTCACTATGGCAAAGGAGAGCAAGAGACTAATATTGACAGGGCTGTAAACTAACTGGTAATCCAGAGGCGACCAGCAGAAGCTCTGAGTAAACCAGCGCATGACTGTTGCCAGTGAGCATCAAATCAAATCACTATCAGCAAGCTTCACAGCAGGTACAACAAGCCAAAGAGCCTTCCCTCGTCAACGCCAACGACGCGAAAGAACGCTTGACACTGCGGCGACGCCCTTCTTCAGTCCACTGCCAATAGCAGCCGTCAGCCATCTGAAGGAGGCGTTGTACTTGGGAGTGAACAGCACGTAGAAAACGATGCCGCAGGTCGAGTTGGCATCCGAGGCCAGCTGTTGGGCCACCTCTGACCAGCCGGTGTTCCAGAACAGCACGCGGTGAAGCCATATGGGACTCTTCAGTAGAAAGAGCCATTTGACCAGGATGTAGGACGCTTGCAAGAGGCCACAGGTGCAGATGATGAAACAGCAGAGGAGGTTGAGACCAGTCGAGCCGAGGAATAGTCCCAGGTGGCGCTTGGCCTTGGCCCTTCGTGTCAGCAGGGTCGCCTGCAGACAAGAAGGCAGTAGGTATTGCTACTGTAGCCCCTTTAGTTCCCGTTAATGCATGGCGTCGCTGCAATCCAAAACAATCGTTATCCTATTTTACACAAAATGGAGGAGTCACCAATCTTCACTGCCTTATAAAAGGGAGCGGCACAGTGCCCGCATTGGGAGCGACACTAAACCCCCTTAACTTGTAGTTTACGCTCGGAGATAGTGAGGTTTTTTCGCCCGGCCTCAGCCGGGCGAACCCCTACGAGAGCTCTTCGTCCGTTCATTCGTTCGTCCGTCCGTTCGTAACGCTCTCAGATCTCGCCGTTGGTAAGTCGTAGGAAGGAGATCTTGGACTTTATGGATAGGTCTCGACTCACTGAGAATTGCGCTAAGAGGTTTCGAAAATCAAAAGTTTGAATTACGCGCGCTACAGTAACCCGAAGGTCAAAACTGAAAACGGCTCTAACTCGCTCGTCTTACGTCGTAGAGCGGCGCGCGATAGGTCAACTAAGAGGTCTCGACGTGCGCTTTCGTTTGGCAATAAAAATTTTCTTAATTACGCAAACACGCAACACGATAAGCGACATTCTCGCGTTTTTAAGGCAGAAATCGCTCTAACTCGCTCAGCGTGCGTCGTAGGGAGACGATCTTGGGTTGGTTGGATAGCTCTCGACTCACTGATCATTTGTTCTTCTATTGGTCGAAACTCACAAGTTTGAATTTCGGGAGCTACAGTAACCCAAAGGTTTAAGACGCGAAAGTTATCTAACTCGCTCGTCTTCCATCATAGAGAGACGATCTTGAGTTCGTTGAATAGATTTCGGCACACTGATAATTCCGTTAAGAGAACTCGAAATTCAAAAGTTTGAATTGCGCGCGCTACAGTAACCCGAGGGTCCAAAACGCAAAACGGCTCTAACACGCTCGTCTTACGTCGTAGAGCGCCGTGCGATAGGTCAACTAAAAGGTCTCGACTAGCTCTTTCGTTTGGCATTAAAAGTTTTCTTAATTATGCAAACACGCAACACGAAAAGCGACATTCTCGCATTTTTAGCATAGAAATCGCTCTAACTCGCTCAGCGTGCGTCGTAGGGAGACGATCTTGGATTGGTTGGATAGCTCTCGACTCACTGATCATTTGTTTTTTCGCCGCCCCCCAGGGCGGCGAGTATATATACGGACGCTCTTGTCTGTTCGTTACTCCGTGTGTCCGTGTGTGTGTTCGG
This sequence comes from Linhomoeus sp. GSCO2_2, assembly GCA_030248115.1. Taxonomy (NCBI): domain Eukaryota; kingdom Metazoa; phylum Nematoda; class Chromadorea; order Monhysterida; family Linhomoeidae; genus Linhomoeus; species Linhomoeus sp. GSCO2_2. The sequence goes on along the minus strand of JASAMZ010000838.1, from coordinate 20,057 downwards.
AAAAACTAGACATGACGGTTAGTGCCACCTAATGGAGTCGAATGCGCTGAGTAACGTGTCGATGTCCGTTTCTGTTGCTAATTTCGCTATTTCGAGATATTTACAATTAAAATATGAAAATGTCAAAAATGACACTTCTATTTACAAGTCGTATCGAGAAAGTTTTTGCTGAAATGGAAAGGGCATAAGACGCGATGAATTTGTGACATAGTTTCGGATTTTGGAATTCGCGAAATTAGGGATATTTTCAAGGTTTTTGTCAAAATTCTCAAATTTAGACAAATTCAAACAGCTTAAATTTCAAAACTTCTTTGCACGGACGTATCGAGCATAGTCTGCGAAGTATTTAGCAAATAGTTTCAGCAAATATAATTAACGAAATATAGGGTATTTTTAAGAATTTTGTGAAAATCCACAAATTTCGACAATTTCAAACAGCTTAAATTTCAAAATTTCTTTGCACGATTGTATGATCCATAGTCTGCCAAGTATTTATCAAATAGTTTCAGATTTTATAATTAACGAAATTAGGGATATTTTCAAGGGTATTGTCAAAATTCTTAATTTTCGACAATTTCAAACAGCTTAAATTTCATAATTTCTTTACATGGTTGTGTCGGGCATAGGCTGCCAAGTATTTAGCAACTCGTTCTACATTTTATAATTAACGAAGTTTGGGATATTTTCACGGTTTTTGTCAAAATTCCCAAATTACGACAATTCAAAGAGCTTAAATTTCACAATGTCTTTGCGTTGATGCATTGGGCATAGTCTGTCAAGTATTTAGCAAATAGTTTCTGATTTTATAATTAACGAAATTTGGGATAATTTTTGTTAAAATCCTGAAATTTCGACAATTCCAAATAGCTTAAATTTAAAAATGTCTGCATAGCAGCATAGTTGTGTCGGGCGTAGACCGAAACTCAGCTAACGCTCGCCGTCTGAAATATTGAAGTCAAACAACAAGCTGTGTGTGTAAAAAGTTCAACCTATACTTTGTGTCTGTCAAATCTTGGTGAAGAGTATAGTGAGTTTCATTCGCATGATTAGCCGTATCTAGAGAAGGTATCTTGAAAACGCGTACCACTATTTAAATGCAGCTATTACCACGATACGGTTGTCTGTACAACTGATCTAAAGCTCAGTGATATCGCCGCGTTCGCTATATGGTATCGGCATGATACGACGCCGTTGATTTGAAGTTTTATACCTGCGTGAATATGAAGCAGCGCACCCAGCACAGTCCTTAGTTCTCCATTGTCCTTGCGAAGGGCAGTCCTAGAGTGGCAGCAGGGAGATAGGCAGCTAACACAAGCAAGAGCCGACTGTGTAAAGGGTCAACCTACATTTTGTGCAGAATAAGGCTTACCCACTGTTGACGCCTAGGACAGCCGACTTCCAAATATTGGCCATAACCTGGGTGTCCAGATGGTTCCAGGCCTTCATGACAACCTTGAGGGTGTGCTGGTCATCAATCGAGCCCTCTGGGACATTCAAAGCTTTTCTGAACCAGCTCTTAACCTGTGTGGAAGGTTTGCCTTTCAATTTGTAAATGATTTGGTCAACTTCAGTCATTTTGAAAAATGTGGCAGCACTGCAAACTTGCAACCATTTTATAGGCAACATTTTCGTTGTAAGACTCCAACAAAATTTTACCAGGTACAGACGATCATAATACAGTAGCAGCACAGCTGTTCATTATGATTCATTTGGCAGTGATGAATTTTGACTTTTGCAGACCGTTCCTTATTGATCTCATTGATGATGAAACTGGAGATCAATTGCAGGCCTTGCATGCCCTGCTTTTAACATCTCTGGATGTCTGTCTTCAAAATTACTACAGCAATGATCCGTCAGCCCAAATACCAGTTATCGTCACTGCTACTGTTCTCGAGAACCTGTCCCCCACTAATGCAACTGGAAATCTGTGGTGCCAGCTTGCCACTACTATTTATAAACTTTTGCAAGATATAGCAGATGTGGAAGAATTCCGGGATGCTATTCTGACTAGTGAATATAAAAACATGTTACTGGCGCTGGCAGAAGGGTCTCAAAACGACAATTTGCAATGATCTATAAAAGGAAAGGCTTCACTTTGTAACCAACTGTCAGCTTATTTCTCAAATGGATGCTGAAAATAAGGTTGAGTTGGTGCCCTGGGAGAAGTGCATGCCGAAGGATGCCAAGCCTAATCACCCTCACGCAAAAGCTGCCAATCCCAATCGTCTCTGGAAATCATCTTTTAAGAAATCTCTCCCCATTCTGGAAAGATTTCGCGACAACTTTAGCTCCAAGGCTAAACCTATACGGTGGACTAAGAATATGAATCGCACTATTGAAACCATGGCATTTTGGGTGCTAGCAGCCAGTGTGAAACAGTTGGATGACTGGCACCCGGCTCTTCCTCACTTCAAGATGCGCAACTACCGACTTCTGCAAGCCCTATGCTATCCCTGTGAGGCTCGTGGAATTCCCATGTGGTTGAAGGGCAAGGAGATGAAGATGATGGATTGGTATGGGCAGGAGACTGTTTATGAGCTAATCAAGTACATGCTGCCTGTGATCAAAAAGGAGCTGCTGAACATGGAGGACACTTCGCAAGATTGGGAGATTTCAATTCTACGAAATGGTGGTGAAGGAAAGAAGTGATCACGTGATCAATCGATCAATCAATCTTTGATTTCTTCTTTGGTGGTGACGGTTTGCGTTCCTTGGCTGTCGTTTTAGAAGACTTAGCCTCTTGTTGCCGAGCTTCTTTCTCAACACGATCAGCCTGTTCATTGGTTTTACCCTCCAGCCTTTCTAACTTCGCTTGCCCCTCCAACAATGGAGAGTAGAGCTTTCTTCTGGATGGGTCGACATCTTTGCCTCCACCGTGACGCATAACCAATGTAAAAGCAGAAATACAATAAGTATTAACAAACCAATTGTAGAAATATCACTTATCGAAGAAAACGTAGTCCATCAAGAGGTCTCCCAATCTCAGTATCTACATCATTACCACCTTCCAAGTCATCACCCAGGATCCATCTTAGAAGTAGAATTATTGAGCTGCCCTAAATATTTGATTAGTTGCACAACATATATTCTATTGATACCTATTTAAGAAGTATTACATATAAGGTAGGAGCGTGGTACTGGGTCAGCCCTTGCTTGTCCACAGTTATATAGTTTTGAATTGATTTGTATATTTTGAGTGCCCTTCCACGGAGTGCGGGTCTTATTCCCTCTTCAATCAGCTCTTCAGCTGCCATTCCTTCTTCCACATCTTTTACCACATTTCCAGCATCAACTTTCTCCTCCACATCATCGGAGATATCATTTCCATCATCCTCATCTACTGGTACCAATTTGAACTGCTGATACTGACGCTTTCTTGACATGGCAACTAATGCTCTTTTATGGAGAAGACTGCAACCTTCTTAGGGTCCTTGTCAATTGTACGGACTCTCAACACTCTCTGAGACTCTCCGTCCAGGTCAATGAGTAGTATCTGAAGTGATTGCAATTCGGTTATGAGCCCCCACCAATTATTCTCATCAACTTACTTGGTAGCGTTCCAACCTTGACACAATGGAACTCAAGAAATTGACATCCCCCAAGACTTGAAGACTCAAATTTCGAAGTGACTGTCCTAGACGCGGGCTGTTTGCAATAATTATATATGATGCTTGGCGCAGGTGGTACTTGAATGATCCCGAAGAGAAAATATTTTGAGCAGTCTGCAATGATATATTACAGCACTATTTGGTACAGTTTGAAATGTATCATATAAATTACAATTAAGATGAGAGAGTTGCAATGGTTGGCCAGACAGGTGGATATTTTTAGATTTTGATCTTTTCGTTCCAAGTCTATTTGCACGTCATCCAAAATTACAAGCTGGGGATGCTCTGTGCCTCCCTCTTGAAGCAGCCTTTCCACCTCGTCAGCTAGCAAAGTGTTATTGTTCTTCTCATCTGACCAGTGGACAAATGTGATTCCGTTGTCAAAGCTGAGATTTTGCAGGAGATCAAACTGCTTGTCTTTATACTTGTAGAACCAGATCACCCTTGATGGTGCAAAAGACACAAAGTCTGGCCAATACTCCACCAGCCGTTTCAAGAATGCTGTTTTACCCTTAATTTGTAAAAAAACCTTTTTATTCCCTACCACCAATGCATGCACGCCAGAGTAGTGAACATACAGATTGGGTCGACCCTAGCACAATACCAATGGAGCGCTCCTTCAGCAGCAGTTCATCTTGACCAATCACCACAGAGCCAGATGCAGCCATTCACAAGTACTCTACATTTAGCTCTTGAGTTGTAGCGACAATGCGAGCCGATGATATGAACATCACATGCACAAGCAGGTCTTCTGACAGTTTTTCACCATGACGAGTTGTGACATTCAGAATGCTGGGACTGCGAACTTGCTCAACGTCCAGTGAAGTAGTACCAAATTGACCACCTGTAAGTGATATTATATGATCTGGGTCTCGAAACGAAAACTATTCTTTACAGCATACTTCTTGTCAAATCCATGCAGATGAAAAAGTAGCCCTGCATCATATCTTCTCTTGTTGGTATACTGAACTTCCCAACCTTTGGAGCCAGGGCCCTCACCATGTGGGAGTAGCAGTTGATGCCATATCTAATATGAAGTAAATTGTCAATTGATATCCTATTAAATGCTTCCACACCTTACCCCTTGTCAGTGTCGATCATCAGAGAGTGATCCTTTCCATTCAGAGAAACTGTTACTTCATTCACATTGTAGGCTGAAACGAGGTTTTGTGCAAAGTACTGCTAACAATATTCAACATAATTCACATACGTTTAAAGTCAAATGGGTTGATTAGCTGGTCTTCACTATTTGCGTGTGAAAAGAAGACAATAGCCCGATTAGGTTCATTCTGCAAGTGCAGGGACCCAGAGGTGGTTTCAAGCTGCCCCTCCTTGGCAGCCCAGCTGAACATGTCCATGTCTAAAAGAATGGCACATTTAATTATACCTTCAATAAATGACTAGAATGACACTACAGCTTACGTTGATAAGGTATGTGGATGCTCAGCTCTCTAGGTATGTTCTGACTAAGCACCCCATAGTTGACATGCAACTGACAGTCCAAACGCCGGAGCTTTATGTTTTCGGGAACATTCTCGCTCTTGAAAGTGCAAAACTCTGAGCTTTCAAAGAAAAACTCCAGGCTGAGAGCAGTGTTTGAGTGCACAAAGGTCTCTCCAGCCTCTGTGAATGCCGCCAGTGGCAGAGGGCTCTTGAGGTACCATTCTTTGCTATAGCTGAATTGTAATTCGGGTTTCAGTCACTGGCAGCTCATGGCATTGCATATGCAATGTATGTGTGTATTTACGACAACAGATCCCTCCTGTGCGCCTGTGCACTATGTTCAGCAGAGTTCATGGGCCACTTGTCCAGAGCATAACCAGACAATGCCAAATTCTTCGTCTCCAATGACGACTGGTCCATTTGCAGCTTTCGCAGGTAATTTTTGTAGTTTAAGTTGTCATCACTGAATCGGAATCTCCCTGAAATATAAATCACCATGGCCAACACTCCACAATAGTATAATTGGCAAATTAACACCTTGTGAGTAGCATTCGATGCGCCTAATAAAGTTGATGCCAGGCTCTTCAATGCATGTTATGTTCAGAGCTTTCTCCAATGGTGCTCCCGCAAGGTCGACAGCTTGCACAGTGAGGGAGAGAAAACTAAAATTACATAAATAGTAGTTGATTCATTGTATATATATCTAAATAATACCTCTTTGCAAAGTTGACGACCAATCTATCCCCTCTCGGCAGCTCAAATCTAAAAACAGATCATTGTTTAATTGGTTAGACGACATTAGGAGGAGCGGCAATCGGCATTCCCCGACGCAACCCACACAACCCACTCAACCCACACAACCCACACAGCGTTATTTTGGTGCAGTCTTGACCCACAGCTTTCTTATTTTCAGATTTGCCTTAGGTTGTTTGAACACTGGCAGTGGCAGAGGCAGCCCGCACCAATCGCTGGCAGTGACATGAGGAGCATATTTTGAACTCAATTTTCTCGGGCAAGACAGCGAATTTCTTTACGCGGTTTTTTGCATAAGATAGAGAACGTTGTGACGTTTTGCGTGAGAAAGTGTTGGATGCTTCAAACAGGTGAGGAGCACACCTTACTATAATCTTTAGGTGTAATTTCCAACAAGTTATACGTGACACTCTCGAGTGTCAGTTAGGCACTCCGCATAATTGTTTTAGTAGATGGGGCACAAGAAACCCCAACAAGCGTTGCATTCCCGCTAAATTTGCTCGTTCCCAAGTTATTCAGTGCAGATAGTTTGGATTTGGATCCGTACAACTGAACACTGAAATAACTGTCAACTCAATTTTGAAATTTTGGCTCTGGGACCCAATTTTGGACGGACTTGTGTTGAAATCCGAAGAAAGGCACCCCAAATCGCAAAACGAACACCGAATTCGTGTTCAGCGTTGGCGAAAACCCCGAAACAAATGAAAACTCAACTTCGAAAATTTGACTCCAGGATTCAACAATTTGATGCGGCCAGGATACGGTACCTCAAAATGGTCAATTCTACCCAACGCCCAATACGTTGCAATGGCCAATTTACCGCTAGATGCACGCTTTCGATCCCAAAAACCCACCCAAAGTTGAAAGTTCCAATTTCCTGCTTGGGACCTGGGACTTTTGCCACCGCGGATCTACCGAACGACAAAAGCGATCTCGGCGGCTTCAGTGCCAAACGAAAGGTCAAACATGTGTCCGTGTTTTGCAGAAAAGTTTGCGAGGATTCACCGCTGCAAACTCGAGTTATGATTTGTTAAATGTTGGGAATAATTTTGAAATTCAAAATTTATACTCCACGCTTTCTTGTGTGGTTCTCATCAGCCTCAAGCACGCACTACTTTCAGTGCAAAACGTCGCAACGCTCTGTATCTTATGCAAAAAACCGCGTAAAGAAATTCGCTGTCTGGCTCGAGAAAATTGAATTTATAATATGCTCCTCGTGTCGCCGCTAACAATTAGTGCGGGCTGCCTCTGCCACTGCCATTGTTGAAACAGCCTAGCGCAAAACTAAATAGTAGAAAGCTGAGGAATCAAATTGCACCCAAATAACTCTATGTGGGTTGTGTGGGTTGAGTGGGTTGTGTGGGTTGCGTCGGGGAATGCCGCGGCAATCTCACCTGATACTCAGATCGCGAGAAAGCATCTGTGGAAAGCTCATGGAAGATGTGACCTGCAGGTCTCTGTTTTCGGTAACAAGATTTTGACGCTCAAAGCCATTGGTCAGAATACGGCCATTGCCGATGTTGTTGTAACCTCCATTGTTGCCATTGTTGTTGCTGGCATGGTTCTTCTTAACCTTTGCATCGCTACTTTCCACAGTAGAAGTTGCTATGCCATGCATTTCAGCCACGATGGAATTGGCATTATTACTGCCTCCCTTTCCCTCCACCTTTCTTTTGGGCATTTTTCTGGAATTTCTTCTTTATGGATACTCGAACAGGCTTGCGGCCTGGTGTCACCACTCTGGATTCAAGAGACTTTTCTCGCTTGGGTAACTTTGGAGACCTCGTCTTCTTCTTAGCAACCTCCTTCAGCCTTAGACGTTCACTCCTACGTCTCTCCTGCTTCTTTTGAACAGCAGGGGTTGCCGTGATGGATGATTTTTTAGTGGTTATTCTACTTGCAATAACAGAGGGATGCTCTGAAGACTTTTCAAAAAAAACTCATCAGTTCTTCAAACACACATTCACAAATGATACATGTCCAGAGAGAAGGCAATGCGAAACTGATCACCGAGTATCACAGATCCATCACCTTCCTTGTCCTGCAGGGAAAAATATAAGTAGCGTGATAAGAGAGTTGAAAATCGTATCATGCCAGAGTCTACCAAAACTGGTTGATCAGCACTAACACCTTCACCACCTTTCCACATGGCTATGATTGGTAAGATTTTATTATTCAAGTAGCTAGAGGCAGCACCTTCCAGAAGGAGATACACAATGTCCTTTCCACCACCCTTCAAAGCATAGCCCTGCACATAGAGATTGGTGATACGAATATAATTGGAAGTTGGTAGTCCGGCTTGAGACCCCAGGTCCACCCGGAAAGCACCACCACGCTTGAATAGCTCCCCGGCTGTCATATCGACATACCTTGTAGGAGCATTAGGAAGCATTTTGGGATCCATTTCCTCTCGAGACCAAAGCCAACTGCCTACCGTACCTGCAATGATGCACTTCAGAACAAAGGCTCGAAAGAGGTTAAGTGATGGTTCTGCTCTACTTACCAGACCTGATTTACAACTGTCCCGTCTTCCAGAGAGGCTACTTTGAACAGAACTGGTCGTTTGGCATCCAATTTCTCTACTACTTCAAACAGTTCTGCTGTGTATTTAGGTCCTGCAGCAGTGGTCCCCCTTCTCAGTTGCAGTCGTACCACATCCCCCACTTTTAACCCTCTTTCATCAGCTGGACGTTTCTCAGACAATTCCAAAAGTCGCTTGACTACGAAAAACTGATTGAAGGCATCGATTTCCAGTGGGGTGGCACCAAAGAGTCGCTTGAGAGAGCGGTTGTTCAAGGCACCCGTGATCAAATTGAGTCTCGACTGGAATTTGTCTACCCTGTGAGTCAGGGTTAGTTGCTTGCGCAAGCGTCCCTTTATGAGTCGAATAGCATGCTCAGCCAAAGCAGCCTGAATTATCACATCACATGGATGCAGATATAAAATATAGCTCTTACATAGTATGTGCAACCTTGCTTGGTGCTTGGTACACTGTCTGGATGTTGACTCCCTCATTGCTCAGGAACTCCCTGGTTTTGTATCCCTGTAGCTCAGCTCCTTGGTCCATTAAGATTACTCCCGGCTTCCTGCCTGTCTGAAAGATGGTTTTGAATCCTCGAATTATTTCATCTGCCTTGTTATTCTTTAGAGTCACGGCCCAGATTTGATGGGTCAGGTTTTCAATGACCACAAGCACGCAGCCAATTCTTAGACGCCGCAGGTCCTTCTTTGGCATGTACATTACATCAGCACTCCATGATGAGTCAATGGAGTTTGGGACAAACACTCTTCTTGGGAATTCTTCCTGTCTATCTCTCTCCATGGTTAGGCCAGGGAATTTTTTGCGCAGAAGCAAATCCAGTCTCCTTCTGCTTATTTTCAGTGGTCCGTGAACCGCGACCACTTGCAGCACACCCCCGACATCTCCTCGAGAATGGCCTACCTCTCCGTCAGCGAAACCTTTGTCAATTCGGTCATGCGGCTGATGCGCACCTCAGGAATGTTCGCCAGTCTCAATTCCTGGGAACTGGCTGATGTGGACCCGTTGTTCCTACAGGAATTGAGAAAGGTGGAGAAGGAGTTGAATCTGGGAAGAATCGAGGACTCGCACGGTTTGTCAAGTGGTCAAAGATTTGGTTTTGTACACTGCAGAGTAATGTATAGCATCGCGCGATATTTCAACGTCCGATGACATCACACGGTGGCTTACGGCATGCTGTTGTTCAAGCCGTCAGCCTGAGAAACTGAAGAATTGTGAAGTGTAGGTGTGTCCGGAACTTTTTTTGATACTTCCACAGAGCCCCAACAAAGAGAGAGAGAAAGAGTTGTGAAAATTCTTCACTTCTATCCATTCATCAACTTCATTTCACTTCAGTGGTGGACGTGGAAATGTACTTTGTGGAGCCGATAGAGTTCGATTTGAAGCCAAGCGCCGACGACGTACCGTCGGCGCAGTTGACGAGCAAGATGGACGTGCGCGTCAACCTCTGTCCCTGTCCCAGAGGCAGTTGCGGCTCCTACAGATGCGAGGGCACTGAGCCCAACGCTACCGTAATCGAATTCGACGCCGACATGACGGCTAAGGAGTTCGTCGACCTCAAGTCTGGCGGCCTGCAAATGGTTTGGGATTCACTTAACCCTATGTGCATAACTAGAGGAGCATGTGAAAGAGAAGATGAAGCATGCCTTCAGATGGTTCCGGACTTGAAACTGGGATTCGAAGCGACTTCTCTCGACGTCAAATTACGCCGTCCATCGGCCAGTGGTCCGAAGGTGGAGAAGGTGCTCAAATCTATTGTCAAGATTGGCTGGAAACATTTCCTTGAGAAGCGCGGGCGAGAAATTGAGCGCGATCAGTTGCTCCTGGGCCCAGAGTACACTTTTCTATTCGTGAGTGTTTCCTTACAACACGACGACGACGACGACGACGACGACGACGACGACGACGAATACGACGACGACGAATACGATGACGACGACGACGACGACGACGACGAATACGACGACGACGAATACGACGACGACGACGACGACGACGACGACGGCGACGACGACGACGACGACGACGACGACGACGACGACGACGACGACGACGACGACGACGACGACGACGACGCACCAAGGCACGGCGCCCAATGCAGTTGGTGACATCTCGTTGAAGGCTGTTGGTGGGGCGCCCCTCATTATCTCCTTCCAGGGGAGGTTCTTGAGCTTGTCCACCGGCAAGTACTGTAGGATCTCTCCCAAGGCGCGCGCCTGAAACGTGCAACATTTGTTCAGAAGATCAGAACTACCTTTATGTGCTTTTAATGATTTTCGTCGTCGTCGTCGTCGTCGTCGTCGTCGTCGTCGTCGTCGTCGTCGTCGTCGTCGCCGTCGTCGTCGTCGTCGTCGTCGTCGTCGTATTCGTCGTCGTCGTATTCGTCGTCGTCGTCGTCGTCGACGTCATCGTATTCGTCGTCGTCGTATTCGTCGTCGTCGTCGTCGTCGTCGTCGTCGTCGTCGTCGTGTTGTAAGGAAACACTCACGAATAGAAAAGTGTACTCTGGGCCCAGGAGCAACTGATCGCGCTCAATTTCTCGCCCGCGCTTCTCAAGGAAATGTTTCCAGCCAATCTTGAACCACCATAGGGTGAATAAATGTGTAAAACATTTCATCTTTCTAAGTCACCCCAGTAAAAAGTTACGCGGTGACAAAAGTCCCACTCAAGACGGCCGAGCTCTAGTGGTGCAGGCGGGAGCGCCAATCGAAGTGATCCGGTCTAGACCACCATAGGGTGAATAAATGTGTAAAACATTTCATCTTTCTAAGTCACCCCAGTAAAAAGTTACGCGGTGACAAAAGTCCCACTCAAGACGGCCGAGCTCTAGTGGTGCAGGCTAGAGCGCCAATCGAAGTGATCCGGTCTAGACCACCATAGGATGAATAAATGTGTAAAACATTTCATCTTTCTAAGTCACCCCAGTAAAAAGTTACGCGGTGACAAAAGTCCAGCCGAGTATGGTCCGGGGCCTGACTCAAGACGGCTGAGCTCTACTGGTGCAGGCGGGAGCGCCAATCGAAGTGATCCGGTCTAGACCACCATAGGGTGAATAAATGTGTAAAACATTTCATCTTTCTAAGTCACCCCAGTAAAAAGTTACGCGGTGACAAAAGTCCAGCCGAGTACGGTCCAGGGCCTGGCTCAAGATGGCCGAGCTCTACTGGTGCAGGCTGGAGCGCCAATCGAAGTGATCCGGTCTAGACCACCATAGGTTGAATAAATGTGTAAACCATTTCATCTTTCTAAGTCACCCCAGTAAAAAGTTACGCAGTGACAAAGTCCAGCCGAGTATGGTCCTGGGCCTGGCTCAAGATGGCCGAGCTCTACTGGTGCAGGCTGGAGCGCCAATCGAAGTGCTCCCCCAAAATAGACTATAGGGTGATCAAAAGTGTAGAACATTGCATCTTCCTAGGTCGTTTGGGTAAAAAGATACAAGGTGGCAAAAGTCCGGTCGGGTACGGATCCGGGGCTCGGTTCCTAAGTGGTTCCTATGTAAGTGGTTCGGTTCTTCCTAAGTGGTTCGGTTCTGGAGGTATGGAGGACCAAAAATATGGACTTGCCATGTCCTCATTGTCACCCATCCCAGCAAACCTGTCCGTGAGGACCCCAACCCCTTCCCTCCCAACACCAATTACAACTTCTCAGAAGCAGTCCTGTCTTGTCAATCAAGGGTCCTGTCTGTGTCGCCTCTCAGCTGACCTGCCAGAGGAGCCCCCCCCCCCCCCTTCCCCCACCCCCTCCGCTGAAGGTGTCCGCCTCGCGGACATGGACAGGGAGTGTATTTCAGGAAAGTTCCCCCCATAAGGGGGCAATGACAGGGGAATTTGTTCGGGCTGAAGTTGAACAGGCTGTGTATCTCAGAAGACTTCGGAGCACCAACTGAACAAATTCTGCGTGCTCTGTACATGGGTGCCTAACTCTCCAAATAGCCTCTTTCTTCATGAACTGCAACGCGCTTGCCCACCAGTGTGCCTATCCTGAGTCGGTAGTTTACGAATTAATGCCACCTCCACAGTCCACTGCTTATGTGCGTCACCACCATGTGAATTCCAGTGCTTGCGTGCGTTGTTGCGCGAGCATCGTGGTGTTTCGTCACACCTGTGTACATTGTGCCGAATGTGTACATTGCATTGGCCGCGGTAGACATGTCCCACTAGCGTTTCGTAAGTGGCGAATCGCATATCCGCCTGTGTCTTATGCGTAGGTACGTGAGCAGAAACTTTGTGCGCATGTACAGAGCACGCAGAATTTGTTCAGTTGGTGCTCCGAAGTCTTCTGAGATACACAGCCTGTTCAACTTCAGCCCGAACAAATTCCCCTGTCATTACCCTCTTATGGGGGGAACTTTCCTGAAATACTGTTGCATTTCAGTTCAACATGGTGAGGTACCTAAGATGACGGCACTGGTATGCTCGAATGTTTGACAAAACACTATACGAATTTAGTCAGAGAAAAATTGCTATTTTGTCTTGCGTAGAACTTGGACCGTTTTGACGCGGGCACGGAAGCTAATGAGTTGTGTTAAATGTAACGCCCTGAATACAAACATACAGACAACAAGAAATGTAACGCCCTGAATACTAACACTTCTGGTTTTAGATGCTCACCTAAGTTGAATCACGCTGCCCATTCGTCTTTCCATTTTGGCGTCACTAAGCCGAACGTACGTGGATGCATCGTATGGGATGTATTCGTCATCATGCGCGTGAATGATCGCGTAATACTTGATTACAACGTGAGCTGCCAACTGAACGAAATGTTCAACGCTTGGGATGTATACGCGCTTTGTGGTTTGAAGAGTACCTAGGTATGTAGGTTTACCTGACTATGCCAATAATCGGTTCTGTCATTCGTCAGGAACATCCACACCAAATCTTTCGTACTTTGACGCCCCAAGAAACGTCTTGTCTTCCGCGAAGAAGAAGACGCGTACTTCTGTTCGACTACATCATTTTATCTTTTCTTCATTGACGTCGCTGCCGCCGCCACCGCCGCCGCGTCGTCGTCGTCGTCGTCGTCGTCGTCGTCGTCGTCGTCGTCGTCGTCGTCGTCGTCGTCGTCGTCGTCGTCGTCGTCGTCGTCGTCGTCGTCGTCGTCGTCGTCGTCGTCGTCGTCGTCGTCGTCGTCGTCGTCGTCGTCGTCGTCGTCGTCGTCGTCGTCGTCGTCGTCGTCGTCGTCGTCGTCGTCGTCGTCGTCGTCGTCGTCGTCGTCGTCGTCGGCGTCGTCGTCGCCGTCGTCGTCGTCGTCGTCGTCGTCGTCGTCGTCGTCGTCGTCGTCGTCGTCGTCGTCGTCGTCGTCGTCGTCGTCGTCGTCGTTGTTGTACCCCAATAAAGTTAACCTTTGAATCCTAAAATGCAATGATTAGATTTGGCATGTGTGAATGCTTCAAAGTGTTTCGTGGAGTCCACGCAGAACCGTCTACCACGCAAACGCGTGTTGAGTCGCAAAATGAGTGTGAATGACAGTCCCGGGCAACATACCTAAACTGCAATTAAACTCAGCAAACCGTTATTCTTGTTTGAATCCAGCGTCGGCAGCGGGACAGAGGCTAGGTTGATCCCATTAATTTTTTCGCCGCGCCTCAGCGCGGCGAGGTGTATATATACGGATGACAATGTGTGTGTGTGTGTGTGTGTCTGTGTGTGTGTGTTTCCGTCGCACCGAAGTAAAGTCAGTGGCATATGTGGTCAAGTAGAGTCAATGTCGCTGAGTACGGATCCGATGTCCGTTTCTGTTGCTAATTTCGCATTTTCGAGATATTCGCAATTAAAATTCGAAAATGTCGAAAATCGACTTTTTTGTCTGATGCGCTAGCCGCAAAATTTCTTTAGAAATGGAAGGAGCATGGACCGCGGATATTTTGTGACACAAAAGAAATTTTTTGCAAATGTGGAATTTAATAGAAATATACGATTATTTGTCAAAATTGCACAAATTGACTAAAATACAACGTCATTTATTGACGAACGTGAATGCAAAATGGAAAGGTCGTATGCCAATAAGGATGTGTAACATAGTTTTGCAGTTTTTAAAAATTGCAATTTTGAGATATTTTTAATCAAAATATGGAAATGTCGAAACTCGACTTTTTCACCTGATGATGTAGCGGCGAAATTTCTTCAGAAACAGAAAAAGTATAGACTGCGGATAATTTGTAACGCAAGAGAAATTTTTTGCAAGTATGGAATTTAATAGAAATACGTGATTATTTTTCAAAATTCCATAAATCAACAAAATAGAGCGCGTTTTTGACGAATTTGAACGCAAAAATGGTAAGGCCGTATGCCAATAAAAATTTGTGACATAGTTTTACAGTTTTAATAAATTCCAATTTCGATATATTTTAAAATTAAAAATACTGTCAAAATTGAGATTTTCGTCTGATAGCTGTTTATTGATGAATGTGCACTCGGAAACAGAAATGTGTACGCTGAACACAGGAATTCGCTCGCACCAAACTTTTGGCAAGTTTTTCGCCGCCCCCCAGGGCGGCGAGTATATATACGGACGCTCTTGTCTGTTCGTTCCTCCGTGGGTGTGTCCGGAACAACTAGACACGACGGTTAGTGCCACCCGATGGAGTCGAATGCGCTGAGTAACGCGCCGTTGTCCGTTTCTGTTGCTAATTTCGCTATTTCGAGATATTTACAATTAAAATATGAAAATGTCATAAATGACACTTTTATTTACAAGCCGCATCGACAAAGTTTTTGCTGGAATGGAAAGGGCATAAGACGCGATGAATTTGTGACATAGTTTCGGATTTTGGAATTCACGAAATTAGGGACATTTTCAAGGTTTTTGTCAAAATTCCGAAATTTCGACAAATTCAAACAGCTTATATTTCAAAACTTTTTCGCACCGATGTATCGAGCATAGCCTGCCAAGTATTTAGCAAATAGTTTCAGCAAATATAATTAACGAAATTTAGGATATTTTTAAGGGTTTTGTTAAAATCCCCAAATTTTGACAATTTCAAACAGCTTAAATTTCAAAATTTCTTCTCACAAATATGTCGAGCATAGTCTGCCAAGTATTTATCAAATAGTTTCAGATTTTATAATTAACGAAATTAGGGATATTTTCAAGGGTTTTGTCAAAATTCCCAAATTTCGACAATTTCAAACAGCTTAAATTTCACAATTTCTTTTCACGGATGTGTCGAGCATAGTCTGCCAAGTATTTATCAAATAGTTTCAGATTTTATAATTAACGAAATTGGGGATATTTTTAAGGGTATTGTCAAAATTCCCATATTTCGACAATTTCAAACAGCTTAAATTTCACAATGTCTTTGCGTTGATGCAATGGGCATAGTCTGTCAAGTATTTTGCAAATAGTTTCTGATTTTATAATTAACGAAATTTGGGATATTTTTGTTATACTCCTCAAATTTCGACAATTTCAAATAGCTTAAATCTCAAATTGTCTTTGCATGGTTGTGTCGGGCATAGTCTGCTAAGTATTTAGCAAATAACTCTAGATTTTATAATTAAAGGATTTAGGTATATTTTCAAGGTTTTTGTCAAAATTTCAAAATTTCGAAAATTTCAAGCATGTGGATGCATCGGTCACTAAGCCCAAAAGAATAGGGCGTCGTCCCATTAATACCCTTTTCAATAGGGCGTCGTCCCATTTATACCCTTTTCAATAGGGCGTCGTCCCATTTATAGGTACGCTTCTATTGCACTGTGTGCCTGCGGCGAATCTCTCTGATCCATTTATGGATCAGTTAGCACAATTTTAGCGCAAAGTGTGCCTGCGGCGAATCTTCTGATCCATTTGTGGATCAGGTACCACGAACAAATTCCTAGACCAATTGCGGCGATACCCCACCAGATTGTCGACAATATGTCTAGCGGCACTTCACTATCCAGTGCAAATTATCGCGCGCACGCTCTCAAGTTTACACAGATGCCAACGTGGTGCCACAGTTTTTACACAAAGCTTGTTTTGTTAGATGTGACGTTTTCACACAAGTAGGAAACATCAGATAAACGGCGTCGTATCATGCCGATAACATATAGCGAACGCGGCGATATCACTGAGCTTCAGATCAGCTGTACAGACAACCGTATCGTGGGGATAGGTGCACTTGGCATTAAGGTACACATTCTCAAGACACTTTCTCCAGATGCGGCTAACGATGTGTACAAAGTTCACTATACTGTTCACCAAAATTTGACAGACACAAAGTCTTGGTTGAACTTTTTACACACACAGCTTGTTTATTTTTAACCAATTTTACGCATCGTGGCAGGACTTTTCATTGGCGTGACCGAGATGACGGACCAGGTTAGTGCTCCCTTCAAGTGAAACGAAGCTCAAGATATTCAAGCATCATTCCTATGGTCAATTTCAGGTGGGATTTATTAAAAGTCAAGTAACACGCAATAGAAGAGTTGCAATCAATTCGAGGAGCGTTCCAAGTAATCAAGTTGTAGCTAATTCAAGACAAATTTGAGGTAGTTTTAGGTAAATCTCCTACTGCTCGGCACGACTGTCTTCTTCAATCTCTGAGCTCTGGCCTACTGTATGCCGCTTGCTATAAGGTGGCGTTTGTAGCGTTGGCGTTGGCAAACGCGCTCTCCAGGCAGGCCCAAACTCAGGAGAACTCGGTTGAGGAGGTGCGAGTTTAGTGTGAGTGCGTCGCAGCTTGCGCATTATCGGATAAGCACTGTAATATTGCAGATTCGCCTCGCCCTAGCCGGCCTGGCCATCTGCACCATGCAGCCCTGCTTCGCCCGAACCTACATTGTGATGGCCGTCTTTGCCAGAAGGCCCGACGTCATCAGAGCATTGCAGAAACTATGGTGTGTAAAACAAAGTCTTGTCGTGCTCAGTGGAGCCTAGGTCACTATTGAATTATTGCTGCGTGGCTCCTACCAAAGTAGTAAAATTGCCGTGAATATAGAGAAATTACATATTTCAGGAGTGTTCTGGGTGGCGTGCTGCACTTACATACAACGTCGTTCAACTTACGTAAAACTTAGCATACGTGAAACATAAAAGTTAAAGCACTTTGAGAGGGCGGGACAGATAGAGAAGCTTCGCCGGCTTTAGCGCTCCATTTGCTCCATTTGAATTGATCCCATTGATCCCGCGATTAGGTCAGCTAATCGTTTCCACTTCCGGTTCGCCTTTTGTACTAAAGGATTATCAGCACAGTACATATTACTCCTCCAGCAGAGACGAACCTTAATGCTATTCTATGGTCTTTTAACCAACCAGAATGACCTTCTGCTTGGCCTTCTTGTCCCTGTGTCTGCTGCACGCATTCACCAACTGCGCCGGATTGTGGTTTGGTGAGTGATCACTGTGTGTCGCATGACGTTTGCAGACTCGTATTCTCTATTGTTACTAGGATCTTCGAATGGAGACGATGTCAAACTTCTGAAAGAAGAGCTGCAACGCAACATAAGGAAGGCGCAAGATATGGAAGAGGAGATCCGCCAAGTTAAAGAGACCCTGCAACTACAGCTTGGTGTGACGAGTCCGATTAACTCGTTTTCCAAAATGAGGTTGTTTAAATTTGCGAATTGCAGAAAGTCGGGCCGCCACCGCCGACCCCTGTCAAGAGATCCTTTCTTTCTACTCGTCCTATTCGCAGGAAGTCCCGGTTCAGGTGATTGTCTCGCAGCCTGCAACTTCGTGCATTGCAAAATATCATAGACGTTCACAACTGCTCCGAGCCAGTTGGCGCGAATATCCACTGCAGTGCGTCTTCAGCTCAACAATTCGCTAATTTGTGACACCGCTATTGCATTGTGTATTACGGCGGACTAAATAGTTTTTTGGTGGGGGGTGTGCTGTTGTTCCCCCCCTTGGCAGCGGTACGCTTGCTCACCAAGCAATCTTTAGGCCTGCACAGTGAGGGGCGTCTACGCGTACTACCTTATGGACAACGAGCAGAGCAGGGCGCTGGGCAGTTACGGCTTCTCGAGAGTAAGACTTAAATTTTCCAGCGTTGCGTTTCAGCCTGACAGAGTTGGGTGGACTAGAGAAGTAAAAGGGGGATGGGGAGGGGGGGGGGGGGGGGGGGGTTGATGGAGCCGGGGGTGTGGGGGGGGGGGGGGGGGGTAGAGCACAAACCGACAAATTCCAGTCTAAAATGACCCCATTTCATTTCAATAGTTACACAACTGCAAATTCGTGTCAGTGAGAGATCCCAAATTCAGTGGCGTAGCCAGGGGGGAGCAATTGGGGCAAATGTCCCCCCCAGATGAGAGCTTTGCCCCCCCCCAGATGTCCAGCAAGAGAAAAAAATTTCGCCTTCAGCGCTATAAATAGTAAAAATTTTCGCCTGCGGCGCTATAAATAATGAAAATTTTCGCGTGCGGTGCTATAAATAATGCAAATTTTCGCCTGCAGCGCTACAAATAATGAAAATTTTCGCCTGCGGCGCTATAAATAATGAAAATTTTCGCCAGCGCCACTATAAATAATTGAAAATTTTGCCTGCGGCGCTATAAATAATGAAAATTTTCGCCTGCGGCGCTATAAATAATGAAAATTTTCGCCTGTGGCGCTGTAGAAGTGAATAATAGCTAGATTTTACCTGCGCGATAATTATGTACCCGGTAGCGCTCAACGAACAGCTAAAAAATTTTGCCCTCCCCAAAATTTTTTTGCCCCTCCCAGTTGTCAATCCTGGCTACGCCACTGCCCAAATTCCGCCCCTTCCACTCCGAACCATGTACATTGTAGACCATCGGGCGATGTATCTGGCAATTCACTAATGGCGCTGGTGGGCACACACTACATATCGGCATGGCTGGCGTTCTCATGCTACATAGATACGCAGAAGATATTCCACCCAACCCATTCAAACACACTGCTGCTTCTCAGTACCAGGGCAGTGACCTCGTGAGCATCCACAACTTCGACGAGGACGCCGTCGTCCGCGAGTTGGCCATCGTCGGCCTTGGCCTTACCTATTCTTCCTTGACATTTATAGGACTCCGCAGGGTTGGTGATGCTTCTGTACATCAAACAGATCCGCAATGCGGTAAGTAGTACATGTAGGCACACTCGTTGCTTCTACGTAGGCATACCTTGACCCGACGTTGAGCAATACATTGGTTCTTTGTTACGTTCTTGGTTCAACTACGTATTGCTCTAGTCAAAAGTATCATTGCAACAGTCTTCTTGACCAATCTACATATGTAGGTAATCATATGTAGCTGTTGCTGCTGAGCCCTTTGAAACGCTCGCGCTCATTTACTTAGCTATGCTCTTGCTCCCATATGCATGACGTTGAAAGGGGGGGGGAGGGGGAATGGAGGGGAAGACACGCAGGTGCTCGAGAACATCGCCAGAATGTTTTGAGATTTAGACGCCAGGGGCCTAAACGGTTACTTTTCCCCAGAGGGAAGCCACACAAGTGCTCTCTAATGTGGCGAGGAAAAAGTGTAAATGAAGAAATTCCACACAAAGGGTGTACGTGCAGGAGTCCCTTCAGGGAAGCACCCCTCTGTTAGGTTCTAGAAGTGCGATTCCAACCATTGAACTGATAGATTGGCGTTTCAGAAAATTAGATTGGCACCCCCCCCCCCAGTTAGATTCTACGAAGTGCGATTCCAACTATTGAACTGATAGATTGGCGTTTCAGAAATATATTGGCCTCTTTGTTTCAGAAAATTATTGTTTACAGCGACTTTGCGCTAGGGAGCAATACGTATTTTGTGTACTTCGTTCAGTTACGTACTCGC
>JASAMZ010000837.1:0-12916 GCA_030248115.1 Linhomoeus sp. GSCO2_2 | reverse complement strand
GATGTTTCCTATCTATGTGAAAACGTCACATCCAACAAAAAAACTCGCCAAAAGTTTGGTGCGAGCGAATTCCTGTGTTCAACGTACGCATTTCTGTTTGCGAGTGCACATTCATAATTATCATCAATAAACAGCTGTTCTGGCCATCAGACGAAAATCTCGATAGACATTAATTTAAAATTTTAATTTTAAACATCTCGAAATTGGAATTTATTAAAAATGTAAACCTATGTCACAAATTCTTATTGGCATACGACCTTACCATTTCCGCGTTCAAATTCGTCAAAAAACGACGTTCTATTTTTGTTGCTTTATGGAATTTTGAAAAATGATCACGTATTTCTATTAAATTCCATATTTGCAAAAAATTTCTCTTGCATTACAAATTATCCGCAGTCCATGCTCCTTCCATTTCTGAAGAAATTTCGCCGCTATGTCATCAGGTGAAAAAGTCGATTTTCGACATTTCGATATTTTGATTGAAAATATCTCGAAATTGCAATTTTTAAAAACTGCAAAACTATGTCACAAATCCTTATTGGCATACGACCTTTCCATTTCTGCATTCACATTCGTCAATAATCGACGTTGTATTTTAGTCAATTTATGCAATTTTGACAAATAATCGCGTATTTCTATTAAATTCCACATTTGCAAAAAATTTCTTTTGTGTTACAAATTATCCGCGGTCCATGCTCCTTCCATTTCTGAAGAAATTTCGCGGCTAGCGCATTAGACGAAAAAGTCGATTTTCGACATTTTCGAATTTTAATTGCGAATATCTCGAAAATGCGAAATTAGCAACACAAACGGACACCGGATCCGTACTCAGCGGCCTCGACTCTACTTGACCACATATGTCACATATTTTACTTCGGTGCCACGGACGGACGGACGGACACACAGACAGACAGACAGACATTGTCATCCGTATATATACACCTCGCCGCGCTGAGGCGCGGCGAAAAAACAAAAGTATTTCTTTAGGAATGACCGTTCAACAACTGCCTCAACGTAAGCTTTCAAACGGTCGAACGAATGCCGCTCTACAACGTAAGACGAGCGAGTTAGAGAAGTTTTGCGTTTTGAACTTTTGGATTACTGACTACTGTAGCTCGCGATATTGAAACTTTTGAGTTTTGACCAATAGAAGAACAACTGATCAGTGAGTCAAGAGCTATCCAGCAACTCAGATCGTCTCTATACGACGCAGGCTGAGCGAGTTAGAGCGATTTCTACGCTAAAAGCGCGAGAATGTCGCTTTTCGTGGTGCATGTTTGCGTAATTAACAAAATTTTTACGCCAAGTGAAAGAGCACGTCGAGACCTTTTAGTTGACCTATAGCACGCCGCTCTACGACGTAAGACGAGCGAGTTAGAGCCGTTTTCAGTTTGAACCTTCGGGTTACTGTAGCGCGCGCAATTCAAACTTTTGAATTTCGAAGTCTCTTAGCGACATTACCAGTGAGTCGAGACCTATCCATAAAGCCCAAGATCTCCTTCCTACGACTTACCAACGCCGAGATATGAGAGCGTTACAGACGCACGAACGGACGCACGAACGAACGATAAGCTCTCGTAGGGGTTCGCCCGGCTGAGGCCGGGCGAAAAAGTTCAACCTATACTTTGTGTCTGTCAAATGTTGGTGAACAGTATAGTGAACTTTGTACACATCGTTAGCCGCATCTGGAGAAAGTGTCTTGAGAACGTGTACCATAATACCAAGTGCAGCTATCCCCACGATACGGTTGTCTGCACAGCTGATCTGAAGCTCAGTGATATCGCCGCGTTCGCTATATGTTATCGGCATGATACGACGCCGTTTATCTGATGTTTCCTACCTGTGCGAAAACGTCACATCCAACAAAAAAACTTGCTAAAAGTTTGGTGCAAGCGAATTCCTGTGTTCAGCGTACGCATTTCTGTTCCCGAATGCACATTCAACATTATCATCAATGAACAGCTGTTCTGGCCATCAGACGAAAATCTCGATTTTGCCATTTATTTAAAATTTTAATTCTAAATATCTCGAAATTGGAATTTATTAAAAATGTAAAACTGTGTCACAAATTCTTATTGGCATACGGCCTTACCATTTCCGCGTTTAAATTCGTCAAAAAACGACGTTCTATTTTTGTTGATTTATGGAATTTTGAAAAATAATCACGTATTTCTATTAACATTCCATATTTGCAAAAGTTTCTCTTGCGTTACAAATTATCCGCAGTCTATACTCTTTCCATTTCTGAAGAAATTTCGCCGCTATATCATCAGGTGAAAAAGTCGATTTTCGACATTTCCATTTTTTTATTGAAATATCTCGAAATTGCAATTTTTAAAAACTGCAAAATTATGTCACAAATTCTTATTGGCATACGACCTTTCCATTTCTGCATTCACATTTGTCAATAAATGACGTTGTATTTTAGTCAATTTATGCAATTTTGACAAATAATCGCGTATTCCTATAAATTCCACATTTGCAAAAATTTCTTTTGTGTTACAAATTATCCGCGGTCCATGCTCCTTCCATTTCTGAAGAAATTTCGCGGCTAGCGCATCAGACGAATAAGTCGATTTTCGACATTTTCAAATTTTAATTGCGAATATCTCGAAAATGCGAAATTAGCAACACAAACGGACACCGGATCCGTACTCAGCGACCTCGACTCTACTTGACCACATATGTCATATATTTTACTTCGGTGCCACGGACGGACGGACGGACACACAGACAGACAGACAGACATTGTCATCCGTATATATACACCTCGCCGCGCTGAGGCGCGGCGAAAAAACAAAAGTATTTCTTTAGGAATGACCGTTCAACAACTGCCTCAACGTAAGCTTTCAAACGGTCGAACGAATGCCGCTCTACAACGTAAGACGAGCGAGTTAGAGAAGTTTTGCGTTTTGAACTTTTGGATTACTGACTACTGTAGCTCGCGATATTGAAACTTTTGAGTTTTGACCAATAGAAGAACAACTGATCAGTGAGTCAAGAGCTATCCAGCAACTCAGATCGTCTCTATACGACGCAGGCTGAGCGAGTTAGAGCGATTTCTACGCTAAAAGCGCGAGAATGTCGCTTTTCGTGGTGCATGTTTGCGTAATTAACAAAATTTTTACGCCAAGTGAAAGAGCACGTCGAGACCTTTTAGTTGACCTATAGCACGCCGCTCTACGACGTAAGACGAGCGAGTTAGAGCCGTTTTCAGTTTGAACCTTCGGGTTACTGTAGCGCGCGCAATTCAAACTTTTGAATTTCGAAGTCTCTTAGCGACATTACCAGTGAGTCGAGACCTATCCATAAAGCCCAAGATCTCCTTCCTACGACTTACCAACGCCGAGATATGAGAGCGTTACAGACGCACGAACGGACGCACGAACGAACGATAAGCTCTCGTAGGGGTTCGCCCGGCTGAGGCCGGGCGAAAAAAGTTCAACCTATACTTTGTGTCTGTCAAATGTTGGTGAACAGTATAGTGAACTTTGTACACATCGTTAGCCGCATCTGGAGAAAGTGTCTTGAGAACGTGTACCATAATACCAAGTGCAGCTATCCCCACGATACGGTTGTCTGCACAGCTGATCTGAAGCTCAGTGATATCGCCGCGTTCGCTATATGTTATCGGCATGATACGACGCCGTTTATCTGATGTTTCCTACCTGTGCGAAAACGTCACATCCAACAAAAAAACTTGCTAAAAGTTTGGTGCAAGCGAATTCCTGTGTTCAGCGTACGCATTTCTGTTCCCGAATGCACATTCAACATTATCATCAATGAACAGCTGTTCTGGCCATCAGACGAAAATCTCGATTTTGCCATTTATTTAAAATTTTAATTCTAAATATCTCGAAATTGGAATTTATTAAAAATGTAAAACTGTGTCACAAATTCTTATTGGCATACGGCCTTACCATTTCCGCGTTTAAATTCGTCAAAAAACGACGTTCTATTTTTGTTGATTTATGGAATTTTGAAAAATAATCACGTATTTCTATTAACATTCCATATTTGCAAAAGTTTCTCTTGCGTTACAAATTATCCGCAGTCTATACTCTTTCCATTTCTGAAGAAATTTCGCCGCTATATCATCAGGTGAAAAAGTCGATTTTCGACATTTCCATTTTTTATTGAAATATCTCGAAATTGCAATTTTTAAAAACTGCAAAATTATGTCACAAATTCTTATTGGCATACGACCTTTCCATTTCTGCATTCACATTTGTCAATAAATGACGTTGTATTTTAGTCAATTTATGCAATTTTGACAAATAATCGCGTATTCCTATAAATTCCACATTTGCAAAAATTTCTTTTGTGTTACAAATTATCCGCGGTCCATGCTCCTTCCATTTCTGAAGAAATTTCGCGGCTAGCGCATCAGACGAATAAGTCGATTTTCGACATTTTCAAATTTTAATTGCGAATATCTCGAAAATGCGAAATTAGCAACACAAACGGACACCGGATCCGTACTCAGCGACCTCGACTCTACTTGACCACATATGTCATATATTTTACTTCGGTGCCACGGACGGACGGACGGACACACAGACAGACAGACAGACAGACAGACAGACAGACAGACAGACAGACAGACAGACATTGTCATCCGTATATATACACCTCGCCGCGCTGAGGCGCGGCGAAAAAAACCTAGGCTACCCATATTGCAATAATGCAGTTCCCATTCTCCAAGTTATGTTGTGAATGTGACCTGGCGCTGCAGCGTGGACTAAGCAGAATGCCAGAGCAAGCGACAATGCCATGTTTTGAAGCTAAACGTTAACTGGCAGAAGAAAGATCTTCGTTTCAGAATGCGAATGGTTCAAAGCGCCTGCGCTTTGCTTCTGTACTATGTGGAAGGAAGACCACAGTTCGCTTGCGATGTGGAAGAAACAACGATGCATATTGCATAATGCAAATGGCAATCCTGTCACCAAGCCAAGCTGCCGCGGCAAGGCTTTGAAGTCACAGTATGGTGCCTACGTCCGACACGCGGCTAATTAGCGCAACGTTTAACGGTTTCGTCACTCGACGCATATTATATCGAATCTGTGTGAAACGTACAGATGATGAATAGAGCAGTGCACTCACTAACTTCACGTGTGAGTGCACAAAGTTGTACCTTGATTGAACTTTGGCTTGGCTGCTGCGTGATAAGAAAGAAAGTACAGTATGCGATTTTTGTGTGATTATTTTTGAAGAATATCGCCATAATTTGCCAACCATGGCGACCACAGCGCGCTCGAGCGGCGAACAAGCTGTAGAAATCCTCAAAATTAATTCGTGAAATATAAACGGACAAAAATTTTGCTAATTTAGACCACTTCTTCTGTGTCTGCCGTGCAAAAACCGGACAAAATGCAGCGAAAATCGTTCCCGACACATTTATTTGCGGGCGGCTTGGCGGGAGCCATTGCCAAAACCACCATCGCCCCATTGGACAGAACGAAAATCAATTTTCAGGGTAATTTTTGGTGACTTTTCCATAAAATTGTCGGAAATTGTGGAAGATTTGAATTACAGTATCCTCCACGCACCGCTACAGCTTCAAGGCGGCCGTGCTGTTTATTAGGGAGAGTTTCAGGTGCGAAACTGTAATAAGAACTTAAATATGTTTTAGTTAGTTTAATTATTTATTTATAAATTTCCAATACTATCGCCCAGTTCAGAGAGCAAGGATTATTGTTCCTCTGGCGGGGAAATAGTGCCCAAATGGCCAGAATAGTGCCCCACGCAGCTATCGTCTACGCGTCTAGAGAGCAGTGGAATAGGGTTCTCGGGGTGGATAGGGTCTCCAAGGATGGGTGGGTAAAATTGTGTCAATTTTATGTAAAATGCAGCCCAGAAAATGGAGTTTTGTCGCATGAGAATGCCGAATAAAGTGTGTTTTGTTTAAAAGTGGTTATATTTTGTTTTTATACTCCACAAAAAGTGTGGAGTATATAGCGTTTGTGCGCGAAACGCAGTAATTTGGACCGGATGGGGTTCGCGCGTGAAGCGGCTGATTTCCAAACGGTCTTTTGCGTTGGGTAGGCCTAGTAGGTGGGCAACCTGCACGACAAACAGGGTCACGCTCCGGGACCCCGTTGGCGGGAAATTCAAAAATTTCAATTTTCAAAGTACTGAAAATTGGGTTGGGCAAGGTAGAACTCGAGAAAATTGCATATAATGGTATATACTATCTTTTGATATGTTGTAGTACTCGATAGGGCCGAGGGTTGAAAAATGAATTGGATCGCTGCGAGACCCATTTTGGCGCCAAATTTGAAAAATTCGCGATTTTTGGTCCTTTTCCGACTTTGACGGGCTGCTGTGCGGGCTAGGTAGCAGCTAGCGCGGCGAGACCGCTTTTGGTGCTCCTTCCCAGATGTTCTCTATCGAATGAGCCATGAACGGAGAAAATCGGCTGAAACACAAAAAAGTTATTTTCCCGCAACTTTTTCGACTCCGGGGTCGAAAAGTGCGA
Organism: Linhomoeus sp. GSCO2_2; assembly: GCA_030248115.1. Taxonomy (NCBI): domain Eukaryota; kingdom Metazoa; phylum Nematoda; class Chromadorea; order Monhysterida; family Linhomoeidae; genus Linhomoeus; species Linhomoeus sp. GSCO2_2. The sequence continues at coordinate 6,438 of JASAMZ010000837.1, read as the reverse complement.
TTTTTGCGTTTCGACGTCTGTAGCGCCCGAATGCGTTGCCGAATCGGTTCAAAAGTGGTTTCAAACGATTCTACGTTGAAATCTGGTCCAGTAAAGTGTTTTTGGCAAATTTGCAGAGCTACAGTAACCCTGCCGCGTCCATTTGAATATTGGCTGTCTGGTCGACTTTCGCGATATTATACTCGATTTCGGGGTTTTCGGGGGCGCTGATTACGAATTTGGCATTCGTTTAGCGTTTAGATGATGTTTAAGCGTGCCTATGACGAATTCGCATGCTACCGTACCCCAAGTGCAGAATTTTGGTTCTGCGAGTCCATAGGAAGTTAGGGGTGTTGCATGTCGATTCTGGGGTATTCTGGGATGTAGATCACGAATTCGACATTAGTTTTGCGATTGGGAGTGTCAGGAGGCCACAACAGGAGAGGAGTCACCATGCGCAGGAGTTCAAATTTGTGGAGTATACTGCGTCCCCCGGACGACTTGCCTGGTTTCTTATTTATACTTGCCAAAAATATAAAAATTGAATTTGGCACAAAATTGTGATTGTTTATTTGTGAGAAAATGGGCGGCTACCTATGCTTTGTTGATTCGCGACCGCTATTGCTGAACTTTTTGGCACTATGATTTTGGAGTGCTATTTCCCAAGTTTTAGTTAGGCAACGCAATTCTGTGTTTTAGAATAATGTTGTTATATTTTTTGCACAATTTCTAACTCTGTGTTTTCTGTCTTTTGAAAATCCCCTTTTGAGGCTTGAGCCCAAATTATGAGCCTTGTTTTGCAATATTTGTGCACAATTATTAATTTTGAACATTATTTTGTAATTTCGAGCACTATTTTTGCAGAAATTGGTCCCCATTTCTACGCTGGGCCAGCGGAGCGTTAGGCGGGGCGACTAGCAGCGTTGTGGTCTACCCTCTGGACATTTCCCGCTCCAATTTGGCTACTTCCACAAAAACGCAGTTTGTGATTTTTTTGTTTTTTTTAAAATTTACTACGGTATGTGGTAGTTTGCCATAAATTGATGGAGAGAGAGAGGAGGAAGTTGGATTGTGACGATGTGAATTCTGCAAATTTGGATGTGAAATTTGGTATTTCCATGTTTTTAAAGTCATTTGGTCAAAATTTTTTACATTAAGCCACCATATCCTATATTAGACAGTTGAAATTCGATGAATCTAGAGATGTGATGAATCTAGAGATCCAAATTTTCCAACCCTTTTTTTCAAAAGAATATTTGTCAAAAACCAAAAAAATTCTGGACTCTTTATAAATCTATGTGCGACCTTTGAAGTCTCTTGTTGATTTGGTTTACGCTTTTTTCCAAAAAATGAATCGCGTTGTGAAAGTGAGACAAGAAATCCAAAATTTTCACCTTTTTCAGGTACCGTAACCTCATTGACGTTCTACGCAAGCTGTACCGTTTTGGAGGGATCCGAAACGTGTATAGGGGCCTTTCTGCTTCATTATTGGGTGTTATACCCTATGGCGGCACTAGCTTTCTGGCCTTTGATTCAATGAAACTGCTCTACACAAGTTGGTGTTAGATTCAGAGCAATTTTTGAAGTTTGCGCACTAATTTTGCGCATTTTCAGAGCGTACGCACAACTCGGAGGTGCCCAAATTCGTGATCTTTCTCTCCGGTGCTCTGGCGGGCCTTCTGGGACAGTCCGTCTCCTATCCTCTGGAGATTGTCAAGAGGAGGTAACGAAACGAACCCCTCCCCCTCCCCCCCCCCCCTACCTCTCCCCCACCCCCTTTCTTCTTCCTGCCAACACACCGACTTTCATCCCACCCCCCCCGGGTGGAGTCACTCATCACAGATAAACGGGTGTTTGCCACAGAAGAAAGGACACTCGCACAGAAGATTGATCACTCTCACAGAACAATGGTCACTTCCACAGAGAAATGGTCACTATCACAGAGAAATGGTCACTTTCACAGAGAATCGGTCACTTTCGCAGAAAATCGGTCACTTTCACAGAAAACCAAGAATATCTCGAGGGGGGCATTGTGCGTGGACTGCGTGCGTGACTGCGCCCGTGCGTCCGTCAGTGTGTGCGTGGGTGCGCGCGTGCGTGCGCGCGCGCGTGCATAGGTGCATGCGTGCATGTGTGCGTCGTACGTCCATAATGTATGTAAGGTAATGTTCTCGGATACCTGTCTCGGTTAGCAAGCATGAAAAGACGACATAAGGATCCCGCTCGGCCTACTGATATTCTACCATAAAGGCACCCCCGGCCCCTCCCCTCCACAGGGTGGCTCCTCCAAGCCGCGCAATCTCTGGTTGGCGGGGCACAGCCGGCCTGAGCAGGAGGTGAATTCGATGGAGGAGTGTTCATTCCACTAAAAGTTTGCACTAAAACTCGGTCGGCGTCGCAGTCTGGCGGGTCTCAGCTGAGGCTTAGCGCGACCACCAACTTCAGGGCGCGCTCCGCGCGCCCTGAAGTCGGTCACCGGTCGCGTTAAGCCTAAGCTTCGACCCGCCAGACTGCGACGCCGACTGACTCTTGTGCACTGTGGGCGCAGGGCGAGCCTAAGCATAGCCTGAACTGGAAGGAATATACACTGTACCAAGAAATATCATGGAGAATATACGGACGCCCTTCGCCTGAGACATTAGGCGATTGCCGTCTAGATGGCAATCGCCTGTGACTGACAGATACACTGGATATAGTTTAAGCTGAAGTTGACACTCTGTTCAGTGCCAAATCGACACATTATTCTGAGTGAATGGAACAATCGTAATCCATCCCTGTTACTCTTCCATCGTACAGTCTCCCCCTCGTAGTTATCCTTCTACACCGGTAACCGATTATCTGTGAAAATGCCCATTCTTCTGTGAATGTGACCAATTTTCTGTGATAGTACCCATTCTTCTGTGGAAGTGACCAATTTTCTGTGATAGTGCCCATTCTTCTGTAAATGTGACCATTTCTCTGTGATAGTATCCATTCTTCTGTAAGGAGTGCCCGTTTATCTGTGGCCAATCATTTCCCCCCCGCCCCCCCTCGTTGGTGCAGGCGGGGGTGGGGGGGGGGGGGGAGGGGGGAGGGAACCCGCCTCCTGGCCCTGGGCCATCAGTGCACGTTTCACTGGTTCACTGGTGGCCCCCCCCCCCTCTTGGCATCCGAAAATCGGAAGAAATCCGGAAATTTCAGAATTTTCTTGCATTTTCCGTAGTTTTTGGATTTGTTCTGTCCAAATTGTCGCCTGCGGCGCTATATTTCGTCTATTTGTGCACATATTAGCGTGTTTTTCACCAAAATAAGGCGTTTTAGGCACATTTTTGGCCATTCTAAATTGCCTTTTCCGGGTACCGTGCCCCCCCCCCCACACAAAAATTTTCCAAAACTAGAACCCCCCCCCCCCCCCGGCCTCCGGGTGGCCTGCACCTATGCCCCCCCCCCCCCCTGTTACGTCCCCCACCCCCTTTCTTCTTTCTGCCCACACTGACAACGGTAAGCAATTTGTGATCTTCGTTCAGTTACGTATTGCTGGGGGATACAGTACATACAATTCCAAGTGTGAAGTATGTAAACGTAAGAGGACACACAAGGCCTACCGTTGTGGGAGGTTCCGTGACGTGGGCCAGTAGCGGCTGAACGACGACGGCGAAGTCGGTCCGGTCGATTTCCGGGTCGTCCACAATCTTGTCCAACTCGTCAAAATAGTCCACGCTCAGTTGGGTTCACTCGCGGCTCCGTCTCCCCCAGACAAGCGCAGGCCAGCCTGGAACATAGTGTAGGGTAAGTGCACGGTATCTGCTTAGCCGTCGGTAGTACTGTAGCAAACGTAGGAGTTCTCGGTCGCGTGTAGTGCGCATCGCTTCACTAACTTTCGTTATTTGTTTTGGTTATTTGTAAATGTTGGCTTGTTCTGTCTGTCTATCGGCAAGTTCTGTTACTTACTGTATCTGTTTCGTTGCAACCTTTGTTTGCGAATAATTTGCAGTACCCGTGCAAGAATCGGCAAATGAAGTTGGCCTCTATGTGGCGAATGATCTCGACGTTAGGAGCGAGCCAAACAACCACGATGCTCCTCGGAATAGTGTTGCGTACTTCCAAAACGGCCTACTAACTGAGCCGCCCAATTGACGGCGCTGTAGAACTCCTGAAGTTAGAATATTGTACCGAATGTGCATGATACCCTCTGCTTTGACTGGTTGCTTCTGTACCAACAATTTGCCATAACGCTGGCAGGTGAGTTATTCAGGATCAACAATAAAGTATTTACTTCATGACGTGATGTTAGTCACTGCGCGGGCAAAACAGCACAGAGATTATTTCACCAAACACTTTGCGCTGGCAATGCAGCCAGCATTATCAATGGCAGCAGCCCTGGAAACAGACCAATGTCGGCAATAAGAAACAGAACGACACTACTTAAGCATGGGGGCTATCACACTCCACGCGCGGCTTACGTCAGTAGACCCCACATTCCCATTCACCAGTCTGTCACGATTGGCCAGAATGAGGGCAGCTTCACTGATCTGTAGCTTCTTGTAGTCAGACTGACGCGCTCTTGATTTTGACGTTATCTTTCACGTACGCGTGACCATTTTCGACGCAGTGGGCGGCCATCGCCGTCCCTTCTCTGTTTCTTAGCGTCGGCAGATCCAGGGTGCAGGCGTGCGCGTGCTCGCCCACCCGCTTGCTGATGCGACGCGTCGTCATGCCTATGTAGGCACAGTCGCAGTTTTCACAGGGGATCTCATAGACCACGCTGTGAGGCTCCTCCTTCGGGTTCGTCCAGTTTCTTGTAGAGAAGACCTCCCAGAGTGGCCCCCTTCATGGGTACCTAGATGTGGAATGGTATTACAACGATTCGCCACACAAGGCCTGTCCTTGATCGATGGCCAAGCGTTGCTACACGATTTGAATGTTTGATTTCGCTTTCGTTTCTGCCTTTCTGTTTTGAAATTCAAATCTGGCCAGGGGTTTCGTATACGAAAACAGCGCCAAATACGTTTAAATGGTATACCGGGTGTTTTTTTCAAATTCAGCAAATCGAAGATCTTAATAACTTTTGCGTGGGTTGACCTAGACGGACGAAACTTGCAGACCAGATAGACACAAACCGTATGCCATTACATGTGTTACCAAATGGCATGATTTCGCGTTAAAGATGCACAAGTTGCAGGCGCTCAAAGTTGGGGTCCAAAATTTCTTGCAAGTGCCCCTCTGGAAAGCCTAGAACTCAAGCAATAGGCGACACTTGTTCACGTGACTTGCACCATCATATACAAAAGAAAACGAGCTTTCATATGCCGCAAAAACCAACTCTGTAGTTAAAATAACGCCAAAGTTACAGCTCGTCACAGTTGGCCAAATAAGTGCTGTCGCGTAAGCCTCCTCGCACTTGCGCTAGGTACTCCTGGGCCACCGAAAACTCCCGCGACGGTACTTCTTAACCAACTTCGAGAGCTGTAACTTTGGCGTTATATTAACTACAGAGTTGGTTTTTGCGGCATATGAAAGCTCATTTTCTTTAGCATATGATCGTCCAAGTCACGTGAAAAAAGTGTCGCCTATTGCCTGAGTTGTAGCCTTTCCGCCGGGCACTTCAAAGAAATTTTGGACCCAAAAATTGATCCCCTGCAAAATGTGGAGTTTGAAGCTAAATCACGCCATTTGGTAATTGAATACGTGACACACACAGTATCACAACAGCTTACGTACCTACCATCAAAAATTTGGTTTGACTTCAATATTTCAGAAGGCAAGCGTTAGCTGAGTTTCGGTCGCTGCATCTAGACTCAGCCACGCAGTGCCAGCGCGACCATCATCAGTAGATGACTGGCACTAGTTTATGGCACATGTAATGGCATAGTTTTGTGTCTATCGTGTCCAAGGGTTTCGTCCGTCTAGGTTAACTACGCAAAACTTATTAAGATTTCCGTTTTGCTGAATTAAAAAAAAACACCCGGTAGATAGCGACGAATCGCCACGTGAGGCCTTCGCTCCTTAACGTGGCGATCCATCGCTATACCGTGTTGCAAGCAGTCAAATCTTACCATTTTGCCACCGTATGCTGAAACGATTTAGTAAACACAGCTGTTGCCGTGCCAAAGCGATTCAAAAGTCAACTTGTGTAGCAACCAATCGCCACGAACGCCGAGCATGAAGTGTACATGTAATGCATGTAAGTACACAGGACAGTAATGCAAAATTCGAGTGAATCCACCTAGGTACATACATACTTCTTCAATTTGAATCTATTTATATCTCGATTATTACACTTGTGTTTTTGCCGCTGTATAATATGCTCACAGGATCTTTGCACGACTGGCAAAGGTCGTTGCCTCCAATGAAGATGGAAACCACTTTCCAGTCGTTTAGGTAGCTGTCCAGTGAAAGATGGCGAAACATTGTCTAATTCAAATACCGAATCTGTTTCGGCAGCTGATCAGCCTTCTCGCCGGGAATGGCCACGTTGAA
>JASAMZ010000834.1:0-11204 GCA_030248115.1 Linhomoeus sp. GSCO2_2 | reverse complement strand
GCATTCAATACGAAAATGCGCCCAAGTGGACATAACTGTAAGATAGATACCATAACCAGCCCTTAGCATCTACACAGAATCAGAAGAAGCGTAGTTACCCAGGCCGAGAAGGGCGTAGGAGGAGTAGAGCTTGAAGGTGCCCGATCCTGAAGAAGTTGACGTCGTCGTCTTCAACCACGCCGGTGCGCCAGCAGCGGCTCCACGTCTTATCCGCCAGCTCCTGCGCGGTTGGCCCGTCGGTGTGGCGGCCAGGGCGCGCCCTGATAATTCGGCCTTAACTCGGGTTGGAAATCACGCTGTCACGCCGCGAGGGCATGATGCTCCGCCTCCGGTTAGTGGTGTTGTTGTACGTTGCACAGTTCTCGTGCGCATTCACTTCGAAGGAGGCCCCGTGGTCGGCGCGCTTGCAGATTGGCGCGCGGAAAGCTGCGAGGAAAGCTGGATGATAACGACGTCGCGACGACCGACGAGGACGGCTCACGCGCTGTTTTGCCACTCAAGCACCACATACGCACTTTTCGTTTGCCGATATGTTGCGTGAGCTGAATACGCGTCGTCACAAGTACTGCAAGCCGCAATGTGTCGAAGATAAACAAACAGTGTTGTACGAGTGCGTACCTATGCACATATGTGGGCACGGGTCTTCGCGCCGGCTCACTCAATATGGCTGGTTGAAACGCGCAAGATCCGACGTAACTCAATCTCCCAAGGCCAGGGTCGTATCACAGTACCTTGCCCATCTCTCCAACCCTTTCAAGATCTTGTCTTATGTGTCGTGAATATGATGGCTCATGTCCAGTTCGTGGAGCTGATGATGGCGTGATAACAGGTTGAATAACCTTGGTGGATTCGAACCGACACAACGTTACGGTTCGTACGCATACATACGTATGTAAGTGCCATTGCCATGAAATATGTACCGGTATGTGGCTGTGGGTGTACATTCTTTGTTCCGCCCAGCGAATGAAAGCAATACACTGTACCAGTTTAAAACTTGAGTTAATAGCTCACCTAGGCTTGAGCAATCGGTAACGAATACGTACAGACATCGTCAGCACATCCGCACCTAACCTGCGTACAGCAGAGCAGAAGTACAAATGCAAATTTAGCATGAGTGTCGAAATCTTGCACAACACTTCACAAGTTTCGTGTCCGTTGTCACCACCAGCTAACTTTTTCATCGCCGTCGCTCGTTGTCGTCCCGAGTCAAAACCCGAGACCGTGAATTTGACAGGAGCAGCCTGGCCGGAACGAAGGCCCGGCCGTCGGCGTCGATGGCGCCGGCCCGGCTGGGGTGTAGGGAAGCTCCCACTCCTCCTCCTCTTCGCCGTCGCTCTTGGCGTCCGATTTGAGCTGCTGCTCCACGAACATGGCGTGCCTTCAGTTGCCTGCAGCGAGGGAAGCACGCGGGTCAAATCATGAATTTGTTCCGCGCGCTCCAAGACTCATGCAGTTCCAGCAGGCGGTGCTTCACGGGCAGCGCGAGGTAGTCTTCTTTGATGAGCAGGTTCGCCTTTCTCGAGAAAGCCAATACCGGCGGCCTTGGGCTTCTCTGTGACCTCGGAAGCTGCTCCTTTAGGCTGCAGGTCGTCTTCATCGCCGAAGCCGCTGCTGACCGACGCGTAGGAGGAGCAGGAGGAGACGACGGGCCCGTTGAGCATCAAGCCGACGAGATGACCACTGCGACCGTCTCTCGCCAGACAGGTCATGCCTGAAGACGGGTGGACCCACTGATGGCGGATGGCGTTAAGCTGCAGCTGCTAGAGCTTTTTGACAAAAGTCACCACCGACCGCTGCTCAATGCCGTTGCTCGAATCGACGTTCGAATACGCTCCTCTGTGGGCCAGTCGGCGTCGGCGAGCTCGCTGCAAGTCTCGGCGCAGAAGGTCCAGAGCTCGTTCACTGAAGTGTTCATGGTGGCGAATCTGTAGCCGACGAAAGGTTGCTCGTTCCTTCCTTTAGGGGGCGATAGTCAGACCCAAATCAATTGTTGGTATATATTGAGCTTCTCAAGAGTCCGGTAAACCCAGTGGACGTACCCAGAAGTACTTGTACCTTGGTCAGCGAGGAAGACCATGACACTGGCCGACTCGTCAGCTGCGTCGCTAGGTAAAAGGCGGCGGCCGAGGCGCCTATCTGGCGACCGAAAGATATAGCGCCGAGATACGTCCCGACCATGCCACGTGCGCACACAGGCCTGTTTTCACTTCTCGCCGCTCGGAGCCGCCTACGCGTGTCTTTCTCTGCGCCCGCCGGACTATGCCTACAATTAACCTCCAGGAGACAGGAGCAAAGATTTTTTGAAAGCCATACATGGCAGAAGTTAAGTCCGCACCACCAAAGAAGGGAGTATCCCCCAACTTCAAGAGTTCAAACGTTCAGATCCATTGCAACCAAAGCTTTCAATCAAACCCATTGAGGGGGCATTCGTGTCTATTTAACATGTGGAACTGAGCTCGACGACCCGTTACAGGTTACCGTTATTGCGGAGAATATGGTAGCTGCTTACGATCTCCGTCACCCTTGTCGAGCGACCGACTGCGCGGGCGCGCATCATGCGCGCCTCAGTTCAGGCAAGTACGCTATTCAAACGGGGGAGAAGTGCTGACCGGCGCGAGCCTTGTGACATAAGCCTTTGTCCTTTGTTTCAGCCGACGAAGATTCAAAACAACCGTTGGCCGTAAAACCGCCTCCGAGCACAGACATACAGCTGATAGCGACCGCCGGGGCGTCTCCGCTAACAGCATGGTAAGCCGTACAAAACTTGAAGTTTCTGGGTACGATAGCGCCGACGCAGCGGCTATATAGGCAATATGTTGCAAACGTCTCGGTCTGGCGTGTCCTGCATAAACTAACCACGCACAGTCTGCAACTGACCTGCCGGAGTTGTGTTTAAGGGCCCACCACAAAAACTTAAACCTGTTTCAGTTTCAGTTTCTATAAATATACTGAAACTGAAACTGAAACTAAAATGGTCAGACCTAGGATTTTAAAGTGCTAAAATGTTAGAGATTATATGAAACGAGTTTTTCAGACCACGATGATGCAGTTTCAGTTTCAGTGTTTTGAGACGTATGTTTGGCTCATCTTAGGTTGATTTGGCACTTTGCTTGATTAACAATGACGATAAACTGGGAATTTACCTCATTGTTTATGGCAGAATTAGTAACTAGACCATTCTGTGCAAGATTCCACGTACGTTTTACAACCGCGTATATACCTGTACTTAATATGAATTGTTCAGTAACGAAACTGAAGCTCAATAATTTTTTATGAACTCAAACTGAATCTAAATCAAAGCTGAGGATTTTAAACCAAAATCATGGTTACTCTGTGGTTGTTTGGGTTATGCAAATTAAACGTTTGCTGCCACCATGTTAAACCTCAGCCCAGCCTACTGTGAACATGACATTTATTGGATGTGATAATAATATCCACGGAGGCCCAAATGCATGTATTTTGGAGGCAGTTCAGAACTATGCGTTCAGCTCCAGCTTCTACCTCCAGAAGTCGCTTCCACCAGCGCCTGAAGCACACCACCAGTCTTCATGGTCAGCAACCGACCAACAACCAACTATCCAGACAGGTCTGGCCACTGGAGGTTGGATGCAGATAGGTCTGGCCACAGGAGGTTGGATGCACAGACAGGTCTGGCCACAGGAGGTTGGATGCACAGACAGGTCTGGCCACAGGAGGTTGGATGCACAGACAGGTCTGGCCACAGGAGGTTGGATGCACAGACAGATCTGGCCTCAGGAGGTTGGATGCACAGACAGCTATACGACTATACGAATTACGATTTCGTCATAATGCCGTTCCGTCACCCACCACCCTTCTAGAGTCCACTCTCAACACCTCCAATACATATCACCACTCTACAGTTCATTTTGACATTGACTATACGAATTTACGATTTCGTCATAATGTCATACTGCACTCAAAGCGACTTTTGCCACTGCATAACTTTTTAGTGAGACGACTTAGAAAGATGAAATGTTTTACACATTTGTTCACTATATGATGGTCGTTGCCGGACATAATGCCGTTCCGTCACCCACCTTGCAACCTTGTATCTTTTTGCTCAAACGACCTAGGAAGATGCAATGTTATACACTTTTGATCACCCCATAGTGTATTTTGGGGGAGCACTTCGATTGGGGCCCTAGCTTGCACCACCAGAGCTCGGCCGTCTAGAGCCGAGCCCCGAATGCGTACCGATTCCGACCTTTGGTCCTCCATATCTCAGGAACCGTACAACCTGGGAAGATGAAATGTTCTACACATTTAATCGCCCTATGGTGGTCTTGGATGGATCACTTCGATTGGGGCCCTAGCTTGCACCACCAGAGCTCGGCCATCTAGAGCCGAGCCCCGGATGCGTACCGATTCCGACCTTTGGTCCTCCATATCTCAGGAACCGTACAACCTGGGAAGATGAAATGTTCTACACATTTAATCGCTCTATGGTGGTCTTGGGTGGATCACTTCGATTGGGGCCCTAGCTTGCACCACCAGAGCTCGGCCATCTAGAGCCGAGCCCCGGATGCGTGCCGATTCCGACCTTTGGTCCTCCATATCTCAGGAACCGTACAACCTGGGAAGATGAAATGTTCTACACATTTAATCGCCCTATGGTGGTCTTGGGTGGATCACTTCGGTTGGGCCCCTAGCTTGCACCACCAGAGCTCGGCCGTCTGGGAGTCGGGACTCGGCCGTCTGGGAGTCACCAAAATTTCGGCCATTTTTTGATCGGGGCCTACGACCGCAACACTCGACCGATCCCGTTGATTTTTTAATACAAAAAATGCCATTACTAGACAATTCTAACGAGCCATCAACCACTCTCCTAGCTAGTACCGTTCGCGAGAACGAGGCCGAAAACCTTGCGATCAGTACAAGATCGCTGAATTTTTCGACAGTTTTCATTTAATATCTCGGGAACCACCGAACCGATTGGGCTGAAATTTTAGCACAATACTTCTTGTTACTATGAACATCTATGGTGAAAATTTCAGCCCGATCGGTTAAGTCTACCTATATGACGTAGTACTAACCCGTAGTCCCCGGGGGCGCACTGGCTCCCGGCCGAACAAATTGGGTTGAGCGCTGACGCGCTCAACCCGATTCAACTCGTCTTTTAGAGTACTATAACATATTTTAAAATGAACGAAATCGGTGACGGTCATGCTTGCGGTGGTCGGAAGTCGATCCTCTCAGAAAGCGCCTCTTAATGAGAATGACCAGACACTGGCTAACAATGCATTCTCCAATGACACCCCTTCCACCAATAACATGTTACTCTCACACAGCTCACTACCATCTCCATTGTAATCAAAGAAAATCTATTCTTCAGAGTCCTCTTCGTCTCCTCACCCATTGAAGGTAGCATGAAAACCCGATATTCCTAGGAGATCTTGTATCTTTAGTCAGTGTAGCTGTTCCACTTATAGATGTGTTGTCATTGTGCTCCCCATTGCTTCCATACCATACCCAGCGCAGAACCATACTGTTCTGTACCCAGTGAACAGTTGTGAGTGATAACATATTACCCAGAAATATGGTGACACTACATCACAGTATGCTTGCATCAGCACAAATGACAATACAGTGAGACACAGTGAAGTCGCAGTGTATTGTGAGCAATGAGACTAAGAGACAATATAGTAACATGTTAGCCCTACACGACAAAACAGCATAACAGTACTCTTGAGTCAGCACAGATGACAAAACACTTGTGTGCTACAATCATTATGAATACTGTATGAAGTGGCTGCAAATTCCATATGAAGCAACTCAACACATCATGGAAAGTGTACTAACATGTTACTGGTCATACATACTGTAGAACATCAAACTTTCGCGGCATACAACTTTCGCGGATTGCCCGCTGCTTACCTTTTTCGCGCAGAAAACTTTCGCGGTCGGCTGCAGGGTTTCCATGTAATAACGTTAGCGTGTACTTTTTCGCGGCATAAAACTTTCGCGGATGGAGGGCGACCGCGAAATCCGCGAAAGTTTTATGCCCGCGAAAGTTTGCTGTTTTACAGTACAATGTCAAGATTGAATTTCATTACAGGGATTCCCAAAACCATTCCATTGTCATCCCAAGGTAATTGCGCTTCAATTTACGCAACTGGAAAGCAATCTTTAAATTCCTGAGTTTGAAGTACAGGGTGTCCCAACAAAACCGGACAACTTTAAACTCGAATAACTTTCGTGTTTCTGCGAATTTTTTCACCGGTCTTATTCAAGAGAATACACCATTGGATTTATTCTTGCAAACTTTCAAGTAAATCGATCAAAGGAACTGCTCGGTGTGGGCTCTGTCATTTTCAATGCAATTCTGCATGCGCGTCTTGTACTCTACCAGACTACGATCGATCATGTCACGCAGAATCTCGGTGCAGGCATCTCGGATGTTCTGTTTCAGTTCTTCTAGGGTATTCAGCTTTCTCTGGTAGACGACAGCCTTGTTGGCCTACTATTGAATCAAAGAATAGCCGCTGGGTCTCCACAAAGCTGTGATCTTTATTGAACCAAGGCGCAAGTTTCGCCAACTCAGTTGGAGAATAACCAGATGCTATTTTGACCACACCACAATGATTGAGGACATTTTCGTAACGTTGGCCATTGCTGTAAGTAGCCACAGAAACAGACACCATATCTAACACCAACTTGCAGGACAGGGAAGTTTGTCTGCAAGACCCTTATGCCTAGAAAATCAACTAAGAGGTCAAAGACGTGTATCAGATTGTTCATCCAATCGATTTCGCTGAAACTTTGGGTGAAAAAATCCAATGGCATTTGCTCTTGAATAAAAAAGGACCGGTGAAAAAATTCGCAGAAACGCGAAAGTTGTTCGAGTTTGAAGTTGACCGGTTTTGTTGGGACACCCTGTACTAACATGTGACTATTTCGTGTACTTTGGTGTTTGCTACCATTAAAGAACAGGCACATTTGTGCCGTTCTCTCCGTAATCGGGTATTCTACTATCTTTCCACGTGGCGTACAAGCTAACCTCCCAGAACAGCTTGATCGTTGGATGGACGGGGCTGTAGACACCCTTGTACTCAGTGGTCTGAATCGAACCATACACAGATGCACCATACCATTACTGGTCTGATTTGCAACACAACACAAATGTCACCTCTCTAAAGACTTCCCAGGCGTAGTTCTCGTTTCCAACGATCATTTCCATCAGTTCCTTCGGCTCAAAGAACTTGATGATTCTGGCGTTGATCACCTTGGTGAATCCATCTGAAACAGAACCCCCTGCTGAGATTATCTTTGCAGTGCAATAAGGTATACTGTGGAGGCCGTCAACCCAACCGTTGAAGGCGGCGAAGTGAGGTCCGACGGCGGTGTCGAGTCTGTGCTGGACGTAGAGGTCGACGTACTCCTGTCGACTGTCCAGAGTGACGGCTGTTTCACTGCCTCCCGCCTTCAGCTCCTCCACCACCTCTGCGCCCAGTACGCGACGTCTCAGCTGCAACACACGAACAGAACACACTTCACCACCAGCAGTAGTAGGTGTATTGGTCTGGGTGGAGCCCTGTTGATAGCCTATTCTTCAGTGGGGTGGGGGAGGCGAACTGAGAATCAAAATCGCCACCCACTGAGAAGGTCAGCTCGAATGTGTCCTGGAAGTCGTCGTTGTCGTAGTCGAGCAGAGTCTGCAGCGAGCGTCCTTCCGTGGGACAGAGCTCGGTCAGGTCCTCCAGAGTGAGTGGACAGTGGAGCAGCTTCTTGTAGAGGGCCAGGGGGAAGTGGAAGTCTATGAGAATGGCGTTGTAGACGGCCAGCGCCATCAGGATCCCTATCAGCTGGTAGTTGACGCCCTGCAAGACATCCTCTGTCATGCCCTTTTCCGTCCTTCACTCACTCAGTCAGTCAGCCACTGACCCCAATGATGTCGAGTGGGTTGCCGGAGAACCAGAGCAGGCGGCTTTCCCTCTCCCCCACAAAGATACCGTAGTCGGGGTCAAGCAGACGCTGGAAGAGCAGCAGGAAGAACTCTTTCTTCACTCCGCCAGCGTTGTCGGCCTTCTCCCCCGCGAACTGCACCTGAAGAAGCCACTGCATAGATTTTAGATTTGCCACTTTGTGACATGAACCCAATTCAGTTGACGCGACTCCCCACCTTCAGTGGCTTCTTGAGATTGTCGTTCTGGCCGTGGAACAGGAGATGTCCGATGGTGTCCTCAACAATGCGATCCCTGTTGATGGTCAGGTGTATGACGGGACTGACCAAACTTCCCACCAGAGTGCCGCCCACGAACCGAGACATGACCAGGCTGGCCACATTCCGCTGAGTCGCCTCCTGGGCCAGCAGCTGCAGGAGAACACAGCACTCAACACCATTCCACACCCTCTCCTTTCTATTCATCTCTCCATCCATCTCATCGACTAATCCCCTCCCAAGCACATGGAATCAGCCCAAACTAACTTGTTGCTGAACCAGCGCATCCGTGTGCAGGAGGACGCTCTTGGTGGGGCCGTCAAAGAGAAAGGGGTAGTCGGAGAAGACATAGTCGTTGGACGATGGGCCGCTCAGATTCTGAAGAGTGCTTCGTTCGTTCGTTCGCCCAGTCTTAGGTACTATTTCCGCTCACTGACCTGCGAAGTGAGAAACCAGGCCACGTAATCCCTCTGAATGTCAACGATGTCCTTGAGTTCGGGTATGTAGAAGAGCTCGATGGGTATCCTCTGCAGGGGCTCCCTCCTCTGGTTGACCTCATGCAGACGACTCAGCACCTTCACCGACGACTCCAGAGACGACTTGCGCCACTGCAGCTGCAATGGGGCACACAAAGACCCTACCCCTGCACACAACACATTCTCTCGTTATGCTCCACTCCACTGAGAAGCATACTATTGCCATACCTCATCTACCTCTGTCTGGGGAATCTCAGGGAAGCGGAGCACGTGCACAATGGCCGCCTTGTAGAGCCTGATCAGGCGGCTGAAGTGGCGCGGCGCCAACTCACGCCACCAACTCTCTGAATGGAGCACGACGCTGCGACCACTGCAGAACACCACTTCTAAAACAACGAGCCAAACCGAGAACAATGACGGCCGGTCTGCAGAGTCTGAGCAGGCAGAGGGCGAAGGGCGTCAGTAGGGGTCTGAGTGTGCGAGAGAGCAGCTGCGAGGGCTGACTGTCGAAGAGGGGACAGAGGGGCAGCAACAGGTAGAGACGGAGGGACTCCACGTCCGGGGGACTGTCGCGCAGCTCGGACAGCAGAGAGAAGGGCACCGTCTTCAGCAGCTGAAGGACTGACAGTGACAGGACTGGACACCGAGTACGTACCAGGTATGAAAACCACACACAATGTTGAAGACGGCCTCTGAGAGCTTTGACTGACGCAGCAACTCGAAAGCGGCCTCGGCGCCATCCAAATCCACGCAAGAATTGGTCTTAGAGGCGTTGAAACGACCCTGGTCCCTGCAGAGCCGACAGAGGCATCTCTTCATTGTGTGCCACATGATGGAGGAGGAGAAAGTGCGTCTGAGCTGAGAGGGACTGACTCTCTGAGAAAGGAGGCGTTGAGACAGGCGGAGCTGGAGAACACTGACTCCAGAGTGGAGAGGAGAGGACCCTGCTCTCCTGCCTCCACCAGACGACGGACCACTGGCAGCGTGAGACGATCCAGCCAGCCTGCCTCTGAGGGTGGCCCAGGACACACAGACGTCCCACTTACCACCTGAAGAAAAGAAGAGAATATGGGCAGGCAAAACTATTGCCACTGCTACACGTTTTTTCAAACCAGTATCTTGACTGAGGCACACACCTCCTGGAAGAGGGCGAAGCCGAAGTGGGCACTGGCTCCAGAGAAGGGAGTCAGAGCAGCGGCGGCTGTGGATCCTCCAGCCTGTGGCAGCGTCAGTGGCGAGGGCGTCAGTCTGAGAGTGGTCTCTGGGCCCAGTCCCAGTTGACCATCGCCTCCCAGGCCCCAGCTATAGAGGCGACCGCGGTCGCTGCTGGCCAGTGTGTGACTACTGAAGGGGGAATTCAGTGGCGCGCATGGTGGGTGAATAAAGCCAGGCAAATAGTCAAGAAGCTCCATTGATCTAACAGCAGCAGCAGTAGGCTACCTCCCGCAGGCGAGTCTGCAGAGGCGACTGCCCATCAGGTCCGCCACCTGTGTTGGGGTAGGGGTGTTAGTCTTGTTGCCGTGACCCAGCTGACCATAGGTATTGGCCCCAAAGGTCAACAGACCACCACTCTGCAACGCATTACATACAAACTTCACAAAAAACACTGAACCTAAACGACTGACCTGAGTGAGCACAGCCGTGTGTGAGAATCCACAGGCGACATGGACCACGTTCATGGAGCGCAGCGACTTCACGTGCGTCGGATAGTAGCAGTCTGACAGAGAAATGGCCATCGTTGAAATCCAGTAACAAAGGCAACCTTCACTCAGGCAGACAAAAGGACACATTGTCCAGTCACAATGAGTACTACTACCTAGCACGTCACCCACCCACCCACCCCTGAAGTCTCCAGTGCCCAGCTGTCCATGGAAGTTGCTTCCCCAGGCGAAGAGGGCCCCAGAGTAGGAGAGGGCGACCCTGCGGTCGGGCCCAGCGCACAGGAGTCTCACGGGCAGACCCAAGATGGAGGGCAACAGCGCTGGGGAGTGGACCAGACGACCCTCCCCGTGACTGCCCAGGCCCAGCTGTCCACTCTCGTTCGCTCCCCACGCGTACACGCGCCCATCTGCAACGCAAGACGAAATTAGTGAAGTCTGATTACTTAGTGACGCAAATAGATTGCTGGAAAGGCGAGTCTACCAGCTGTGAGCGCCAGTGTGTGCCCAGCTCCACAGGAGACCTGGACGACCTCTTTCAGGTGGACGGCCCTCCTAATTTGAAGACAAGAACAGTTGGTGATGATGTTGGCAAGATGTCAGCGGCCCAAACTAAGTGCTTACGGAGTAGGGGAATGCTTGAGATTCCTGGCCACGGATGGATTGCCGTATCCCAACTGTCCCGACTGATTGGAGCCCCAGAGGAAGAGAGTGCCACAGGAGGTGACTGCTGCGCTGTGAACGGCCCCGCAGGCCACCTGCGACACCTCCAGACCCCCTGACACCAGTGGAGCCGCCAGTGGACCTGACACCAAAGGGAGAATGCCTTCATTTAGTGCACGCTTGAACACAGTTGGCGGCAAAGCGTCCGATTAAGTCACTTCAGGTTCC
>JASAMZ010000832.1:0-17709 GCA_030248115.1 Linhomoeus sp. GSCO2_2 | reverse complement strand
TTGTTACTCTAAGCTTGTTTCGCCCGCCCTCAGGCGGGCGAGACTATACGAGAGCTCGGCGTGCGTGCGTGCGTACGTGCGTAACGCTCTCGGATCTCGGCGTGGGAAAGTCGTAGAGCAGAGATCTTGGGCTCTGCCGATAGGTCTCCTCGACTCACTGATCATTTCGCTAAGAGGTTTCGAAATTCAAAAGTTTGAATAGCGCGCGCTACAGTAATCCGAAGGTCAAAACGCAAAACGGCTCTAGCTCGCTCGTGTTACGTCGTAGAGCGGCAATCGACACGCCAGGTGAAAGCTCTCGACGTGTTCTTTCATGCGGCTGCAAAAGTTTTTTCAATTACGCAAACACGCACGGCGGAAAACGCCATTCACATTTAGACGCTCAGATCGCTCTAACGCGCTCAACTTGCGTCGTAGAGAGACGATCTCGAGCTTTTTGGATAGCTCCCGACTAACTGATCATTTGTTCTCCCATTGGTCGTAACTCAAAAGTTTGAATTTTGCGAGTTACAGTAACTCGAAGGTGCAAAAGCACAAAACTGCTCTAACTCGCTCGTCTTACGTCGTAGAGTGGGAAGCGGCACGTCAGGTGAAAGCTCTCGACGTTTTCTTTCATGCGTCTGCAAAAGTTTTTTCAATTACGCAAACACGCACCGCGGAAAACGCCATTCTCGGCATTTGCTGAAGTCGCTCTAACGCGCTCAACTTGTGTCGTAGAGAGACGATCTCGAGCTTTTTGGATAGCTCCCGACTCACTGATCATTTGCTCTCTCATCGGTCAAAACTCAAAAACGACTCACAGTAACTCGAAGGTGCAAAAGTACAAACGGCACTAACTCGCTCGTCTTTTGTCGTAAAATGACAATCGACGCGTCAGCTGAAAGCTCTCGGCGTGCTCTTTCATGCGGCAGCAATAAATTTTTTTCAATAACACAAGCACGCACCGCAGAACACACCATTCTTGAGATTCTAACATTAAGATCGCTCTTTGCTACATGGACAGAAGTGCGACATAAGTTGATTGCTCGTAGTGCGCTCATTTGTGCTCTGTCAAATGTTTGCCAAAACTTTTGCAAGTCTTTGTCACTTTTTATACTCCACAACAAGCTGTTTTAAAAAAGTTGAGTTGTTTTATTAATACAGAGTGGTTTGTGAGTATTTTAAAGTGGAAGAGTAAAAGAGTGGATACTTTTGTAAAGAATTTCGAAGCCTTTCCGATATGACGCGCGCCCGCCCGGAGTCCACTATTCATGCGCTACTTCTGACACGCTCCTTTCTGAGGGGGTCTTGCAGGGCAACATTGGGATCGCCCGGGATTAATTTTTTGAGCAAGGCACACGCATTTCTGAGCGGTTGTTGCAAGGCAACATTGGGATCGCCCGGGATTAATTTTTTTAGCAGACAAAGTTGTTCGTAAGACAAGGGTTTAAAAAAACAAAAGTATTTCTTTAGGAATGACCGTTCAACAACTGCCTCAACGTAAGCTTTCAAACGGTCGAACGAATGCCGCTCTACAACGTAAGACGCGCGAGTTAGGGCCGATTTGCTGTTTGAACCTTTGAGTTACTGTAGCTCGCGAAATTCAAACTTTCGAATCTCGACTTCTATTAACGGAATGATCAGTGTGCCGAAACCTATTCAACAAACTCAAGATCGTCTCTCTACAACGTAAGACAAGCGAGTTTTAGAAGTTTCGCGTTTCAAACCTTTGGGTTACTGTAGCTCCCGAAATTCAAACTTTTGAGTTTCGACCAATACAAGAACAAATGATCAGTGAGTCGAGAGCTATCCAACCAACCCAAGATCGTCTCCCTACGACGCACGCTGAGAGTTAGAGCGATTTCTGTGCTACAAGTGCGAGAATGTCGCTTTTCGTGTTGCGTGTTTGCGTAATTAAGAAAACTTTTAGTACCAAGCGAAAGAGCACGTCGAGACCTTTTAGTTGACCTATCGCACGCCGCTCTACGACGTAAGACGAGCGTGTTAGAGCCGTTTTGCGTTTTGGACCTCGGGTTACTGTAGCGCGCGCAATTCAAACTTTTGAATTTCGAGTTCTCTTAACGGAATTATCAGTGTGCCGAAATCTATTCAACGAACTCAAGATCGTCTCTCTATGACGGGAGACGAGCGAGTTAGATAAGTTTCGCGTTTCAAACCTTTGGGTGACTGTAGCTCCCGAAATTCAAACTTTTGAGTTTCGACCAATAGAAGAACAAATGATCAGTGAGTCGAGAGCTATCCAACCAACCCAAGATCGTCTCCCTACGACGCACGCTGAGCGAAATAGAGCGATTTCTGCCTTGAAAACGCAAGAATGTCGCTTTTTGTGTTGCGTGTTTGCGTAATTAACAAAAGTTTTAATGCCAAACGAAAGCGCACGTCGAGACCTTTTACTTGACCTATCGCACGCCGCTCTACGACGTAAGACGAGCGAGTTAGAACCGTTTTAAGTTTTGACCTTCGGGTTACTGTAGCGCGCGTTATTCAAACTTTTGAATTTCGAATAGCGCAATTCTCAGTGAGTCGAGACCTATCCATAAAGTCCAAGATCTCCTTCCTACGACTTACCAACGCCGAGATCTGAGAGCGTGACGAACGGACGCACGCACGCACGCACGCACGCACGATAAGCTCTCGTAGGGGTTCGCCCGGCTGAGGCCGGGCGAAAAAAGTGTGGAGTATATAGCGATTGTGCGCGAAACGCAGAAAATTACAGTCAACGGCGTTCGCGCGTGCAGCAAACGGTCTTTTGCGTTGGGTAGACCTAGTGGGTGGGCAGTGTGGACACCAAACGGGGTCACGCTCCGGGAACCCCGTTGGCGGGAAATTCAAAAATTTAAATTTTCAAAGTACTGAAAATTGGGTTGGGCAAGGGGAACTCGAAAAAGTTGCATATAATGGTATATACTATCTTTTGATATGTTGTAGCCCTCGATAGTGCCGAACACGGAAAAAAAGAATTGGATCGCTGCGGGATCCATTTTGGCGCCAAATTTGAAAAATTCGCGATTTTTCTCTATTTTCCTACTTTGACGGTTTGCTGTGCGCGATAGGTAGCAGCTAGAGCCGCGAGACCGCTTTTGGTGCTCCTTCCTAGATGTCCTCTATCGAATGAGCCATGAACGGAGAAAATCGGTTGAGACACAAAAAAGTTATCTTGGTGGAACTTTTTTGACTCCGGAGTCAAAAATTGCGCTTTTCGCGTTTCAGCGTCTGTAGCGCTCGAATGCGTTGCCGAATCGGTTCAAAAGTGGTTTCAAACGATTCTACGTTGAAATCTGGTCCATAAAAGTGTTTTTGGCAAATTTGCGGAGCTACAGTAACCCTGCCGCGTCCATTTGAATATTGGGTGTCAGGTCGACTTTCGCGAAATTATACTCGATTTCGGGGTTTTTGGGGGCGCTGATTACGAATTTGGCATTCGTTTAGCGTTTAGATGATGTTTGGACGTACCTGTAACGAATTTGCATGCTACCGCAACCCAAGTACAGAATTCGATTCCCGGAGTCGGTAGGAAGATAGGGGTGTTGTATGTCGATTCTGGGGTATTCTGGGATGTAGATCACGAATTCGGCATTACTTTTATGATTGGAAGCGTCAGGAGGCCACGACAGCAGAGGAGTCACCGTGCGTAGGAGTTCAACTTTGTGGAGTATACTGCGTCCCCCGGACGACTTGCCTGGTTAAAAAGTGTTGCTTGAAAGAGGGATGTTCTTGCTCTAAAAGCAAAATCGCGGGCGAAATCAATATTGCTATGCAATACCCTCTTGCGAAGGGGGAGCTCGTGAAGCGGAGCAATACGGGCGATGAGCTCTTGCACTGTCTGCAGAAAGAACGCAACTCATTGCAATGTCAGTCAGAATGCAAACTCAACTTTTTAATACCGGAGCTTGTTTGGAATCGAGCCTTCAATGTCTAGAATTTGATGGTCCCACAGCGCCGCGCACCGCGGAGTGGAGTTCTGCTCAAAGTTCGCTATCAGCGCCCACGCCTCCCATCGCCATAGGAATTGTAGGCCGTTAGAGCGTGCTGCGTGCTGCAATTGAACCTCTTTTGACCTCAAACAGGTGAGCAATGCGAGTGTCATACGAGTGTGTGAAATGGAAAGTGTGGTATTTGAGTGCGTTTTGTAAAGCGTGCGAGTCCTTCTCAAGGTGAAGTGGCAGTTTGGGTGGGTTCTGTGCCTTGTGGAGTGTCCATGTATTTCCTAGCGTGCATTGGTACTTCGGTGACTTGGCACTTGGATGTTTTTTTTGTCAGACTTGAATGGGTGTTTGGGTGTGTTTTGCAGGTATCTGTGTGTTTTATACAGTACGTGTTTTACAGTTTTACACCGCGTACAGCTGTGTGTAGGACAGAAGTGGCGTTAGTTGAACCTACGACCTTTCTTGCGGTATTCCGGTGTATTCTAATTCTAACAGCAAAGCATCCATTCAGCAATGGGGGGGGGGGTGGGCTTTCTCAACAGCTCCATGAATCGCCAGCGTCGTCAGTTGTGGCACTTCGTGACAGAGGGCCGGGATCGCCCACGTTAGGTAAGGCACTGTGGTATACTGCAAATCCTCTAATAAGAGCACTCCAAGTCCACTCCCCCCTCTTGAATTGGTCCCATCCAATACACCTCCTCCTGCCTTTGTAGGTCGTGTATTATACGTAGTATGTGGATGTGTTTGAACTGTGCGTGTGTATACTGTAACACACATTTAGTAGATATGCCGTGTGCAGTGCACTGGATCGGCGCACGTTGCATACATTGGGTACATTGGGTGGAATTAATCAACCTCCCTCGAGTAAGGCTCCCCCCCCCCCCCCGGGAGGTTGGAACAATTATAGCCCCTGAGACCCCCTCCCCGATACAATATTTTAACCAATTTTCAGGCGCCAGTTAACTTCCATGTCGGCAGATCCACTGCCCAAGGATGGCCAACAGAATGGCCGCTGAACGAAAGCAGCGTCGCTTCCAACGATGAGAATGCATCGTGTTGAATTGATTTAGAAACAGTCTATACATACCTAAAGCGGTCGTTGGAGGTATACGGTAGTCTGTTACTGTTGGTTGTGGTGAGGTCGCTTCGCTAAGGCACAGAACGGTTGGCTGTTCCCTCTCTGTTTTACGGTGCGTGTACTTGAAACTTTGTGGCTTGGTGAAAGGGGCGAATCGTTGGAAAGTCATACGCCGAGCGACAGTTACACCACACCACGATGATAGAGCTGTCAGTGTCTGTGTCCGTACGTTCCTCAACGCAGGAAACTGAGCTGGAGAATTGCAGCCATGCATGCTTGTGACGTGTTGTGGTCGATATGCGCAGTGCGTGACCCCTCGCACGCAGCGTGGTGATTGTCGCTCAGTATAACGTAGATTTCGCCCTTTGGGAATTAGAGAATTAACAGGAACACGTTGCCTGCGAACATTGTACATAGTATAGTACCCACCACTTACTTTCTTTTACAGTTACACTGACAGAGTTGCTCATAACTACACTGCCAAAGGTTACAGCAGTTATCGACACAATTTGACTTTTGAATTTGGCGGTATACGGCTTGCTGCTTATAACAAATTCAAACTGCAAGTTTGGCGCGTGACTAGCGGCCAATGGACGTCAAGCTTGGACCACCCGCAGAGATTTTCGACCAATCAGAGGCAACTTTGGGTGTCACGGCGGGGCGTCCGGCGCCATTCTTGTTTACCAGAAATCGAGAAAGCTTCATTCTTTGGTTTTGTACAATGAAATTCGGTATATAAGAGAAAAGTCAGAAAGTGCAGTGTGTTGGCTGTCGGCGTGTAAGCTCCGTGGCCAATTGAATTGAAGAGTGAAGTGGGACCAGGAAAGCGGTCGAAGGCCCGGAAACGCAGCGTCTGATGGCGCTGTCGTCTACAACGGCCAGAGGTACGTACATACGCGTCGCTGGTTTCGGTAGCAGCGTGTAGGGTAGAGCAGAGGTGGGGAAAAGGCGGAGAATGAGTCAATGGAGAGAACGTGTACCGTACCATGTCCAGCCATCGTTTCTATTCTAACACGCTATCGTAGAAGTTGCCCGAGCGTCACATGGGGTTCTTCCGCGCCTGACCTGAAGCGTCAAGAGAGAGAGAACTCTGTCAGTTTTCAGCGAATCGCGGGAAGACTTCCCAAGACGAGCACCCAGATGGGGCCAATTGCCTATCACACTGGCTTCCGTTGACGCAACTGGCCGCGCCACCGCTTGGTCGTGAAATAACGTAGATTACCCCCCCCCCCCCCCCCCCCCCCCCCGCCTCACCAGGAGCAATGCACCTATGCCTGCGTTGGACTCTAGAGGAGCGTTGTGTTTGTGCGACGATAGTAGGCGTAGAGTCTCTGATCGTGTGCTTCCCTCTGTTCAGGTGGTTCCATCCAACGACTGCGCGACGTGGGTGCTCCAGAAGTGGTAGAGGTCTGCACGTCCTCAGCCTGTTCAAGTGAAAGAGCTGACGGTCGTCGAGAGGGACGTTGTCCTTTTTTGTGATGGTTCCTTCCCCGTCCCCCGTGTGACCTCCCTGAAGGGTCCCGCGGACTTCCATCTGAAGCTGCCGTGCCAGGTCGCCACCTTGTCGCTCAACTGCAGCGTCTTCACAGAGGGGGAGAGGGCGCGTCAGTGCCGTCTTTTGGAGAAGCTCTGGCGCAGTCCAGTCAGTTCTCTGCCCCTTTGGCGACCACTACCTGCTGCAGAGGCTGGCGGAGCTGTGCTTTCACGCCGCGCCCGAATCCCTGAGAAGGCTCTCTTTGAGTCTGGCCGATCCGCCGCACGTCTTCCCCAACAGCCACCACTCGGACAGAACCCAGTACTGGCCCCCGTTGACGCGACTGGCTCCTCCGCTGTTGGCCTGTTCGTCTCTGAAGCTACTCAACTTGCGTGTGAGAGTGGGGATGGACGAGAACCTTTGGGTCAACGTCGTGGCGTCCGTTCTCCCCTACGTCAAGCTGCGCCTCGGCCCGTCGTCGCATGATCGACGCCATCCTTGACAGCATGGGTGAGCGATGGTGACGGTCGACTGCAGATCACGCATGACGTTTTGAAGAGACGCTTTCTGAGAGAATCGATCATTGGGCGCATACACTTTTTCGACCTTCTTCGATTTGGCGAGTTTCAAAGTGGGTTATAGTGCTTTCCAATCTTAGTCGAGTGCAAGTTATCCCACCGTCCTAGCTATTCTATTATGGATGGACTTCGAGATATTTCCGGCCAAAGTTGGCCCGGATATTTAGATGCCATTGGCAGGGGCATGCATTCCGACCTCAAAACCTGAAAATTCCGTTAAATTATCGACCGAAATTAGCGAATATTTTTGGCGCTGTTTGGGCCATTTTGTTCCAATTTGCTTCAAAACTGAGCGAAACTAAGCTTTGCCATTCTTGTTAACCATGCCTACCACCCCCCCCCCCCCCCCCCCCCCTCCTCCCACCCCACCGACCCACAATCTCACCAGGAGCAAGCCACCTATGCCTCCGTGGGACTCTAGAACAGTGTTCTGTGTTACGATAGTAGGGGTAGAACCTCTCTGATCGTGTGCATTGCTCTGTTCAGGTGGTTCTATCAACGACTGCGCGACGTGGGCGCTCCAGAAGTGGTAGAGGCGCAGTCCTCAGCCTGTTCAAGTGAAAGAGCTGACGGTCGTCGAGAGGGACGTTGTCCTTTTTTGCGATGGTTCCTTCGCCGTCCCCCGTGTGACCTCCCTGAAGGGTCCCGTGGACTTCCACCCGAAGCCGCCGTCCGAGGTCGTCTCGTCACCCTGACTCTCAACTGCAGAGTCTTCAGCGGGGAAGAGAGCGCGAGTCACTGCCGCCTGCTGGAGAAGCTCTGGCGCCTGTGCCTCGCACCCGCCGCGGTTGCAAGCACAATACTCTAATAAGCTTCCAAGGGATTTTTAACCTCTCTGCAGGAGAGGTGCTGTTGGGGAGGGGGGGGGTGTTTATTTGAGGTGGGAGAGGAAGGAGGGGGGTTTATCAGTTCGTGCCGCTTTCACTTTCAAACATCGACTTTTCTTGTGCAGAAATTTGAATTTGAATGTGAGTTTCGCATGGAGTGATAGTCAAATCTTAGACCCATATCGACTACATTCTGTTAAAGTCCTGTTGCACGCCAGTTTCTGTGGGCGCGAATTCTGCATACGCTTCCTCCAAAACACATTACCTCCGTCTACTAGTAGCTCAAATCGGGTCGGAGAGCTTCCATATGCAGGGTCCCCTGCACGTATTGGCAGTATCAAATGTGCGTATAATTTCCTACATGTACTTATTCAGTTCCCATATGTTAGAAATTGCCATCACTGCTGGATGACGGCTTGTGGAGGCATGTCGTGGCGGCGCCACTGCACTGACTGGGTATTCAGCCGTGTGGCCCTTGCCATTGACACCGGACAGGAACTGGCCGCTCCGGTGATTGTACAGATAGAGTCGCTTCGCTTACCGTCATTATCGTCCATAATATGGCCGTATGATTTCGACTGAGTGTCTTGTGACGTACCTTTAGGGGACTGGGACCCTACCGATCCTTCGCTGCCCCTGCCCCTGGGGTCTCCTTGTGTGAAGGCGGTCTCCATCAGACATGTGGAGTTGGTGCTGGAATAGGCGCCTCAGGGGGCCTCGCCCACCGCCGGCTGCGTGGTGAGTGGATGGTGGACATCTGTATCCCCTCCTTTCGTCTTCTACTGCTGGCTGCTCCAGATGCTCAGTAGTCAGTATACGCGCCCCAATTGCAAATTTGAATATCTTCCTCGTAGGTGCATCTAGACAAATGAAATTTGCACACGAGAAAGATAAAAAGTTGCCGTCACTTGTGTTAAAAGAAGACAAGGTTTGAGTGCAATGTCAACAAGCTTTGTCTAAAAACTGTGGCACCACGTTGGCATCAGTGTAAACTTGAGAGCGTGTGCGGGATAATGTGCCCCAGGGCGGCGAGTATATATGTTACAGTGAATACCCGCATCCAGTGAAAACCCGCATATGCGGGTTTTCACTAGACGTGTTAGTGAATACCCGCATATGCGGGTTTTCACTAGCCGTGTTAGTGAATACCCGCATATGCGGGTATTCACTAAAAAGTTTAGTGAAAACCCGTCTAGGAGTGCATGGTGAGTTCTGAACGAGTCCACACCAGATTACTGAATAAGTTCACACCAAAATACTGAATCAGTCCACACAAATTACGGAATACACCAAATTACTACACGAGTTGACACCAAAAGGGGATATCGTAGGTCTGAGCAGGAGGAGTCGTAGGCTAGGCGGAGATCGTAGGCCTAAGCAAGAGGAGATCGTAGGCTAGACGGAGATCGTAGGCCTGAGCAGGAGGAGATCGTAGGCTAGGCGGAGATCGTAGGCCTGAGCAGGAGGAGATCGTAGGCTAGGCGGAGATCGTAGGCCTGAGCAGGAGGAGATCGTAGGCTAGGCGGAGATCGTAGGCCTGAGCAGGAGGAGATCGTAGGCTAGGCGGAGATCGTAGGCCTGAGCAGGAGGAGATCGTAGGCTAGGCGGAGATCGTAGGCCTGAGCAGGAGGAGATCGTAGGCTAGGCGGAGATCGTAGGACTGAGCAGGAGGAGATCGTAGGCTAGGCGGAGATCGTAGGCCTGAGCAGGAGGAGATCGTAGACTAGGCGGAGATCGTAGGCCTGAGCAGGGGAAGATCGTAGGCTAGGTGGAGATCGTAGGCCTGAGCAGGAGGAGATCGTAGGCTAGGCGGAGATCGTAGGCCTGAGCAGGAGGAGATCGTAGGCTAGGCGGAGATCGTAGGCCTGAGCAGGAGGAGATCGTAGGCTAGGCGGAGATCGTTACCCTGAGCAGGAGGAGATCGTAGGCCTGTGCGGAGATCGTAGGCCTGAGCAGGAGGAGATCGTAGGCTAGGCGGAGATCGTAGGCCTGAGCAGGAGGAGATTGTAGGCTAGGCGGAGATCGCAGGCCTGAGCAGGAGGAGATCGTAGGCTAGGCGGAGATCGTAGGCCTGAGCAGGAGAAGATCGTAAGCTAGGCGGAGATCGTAGGCCTGAGCAGGAGGAGATCGTAGGCTAGGCGGAGATCGTAGGCCTGAGCAGGAGGAGATCGTAGGCTAGGCGGAGATCGTAGGCCTGAGCAGGAGGAGATCGTAGGCTAGGCGGAGATCGTAGGCCTGAGCAGGAGGAGATCGTAGGCCTATGCGGAGATCGTAGGCCTGAGCAGGAGGAGATCGTAGGCTAGGCGGAGATCGTAGGCCTGAGCAGGAGGAGATTGTAGGCTAGGCGGAGATCGTAGGCCTGAGCAGGAGGAGATCGTAGGCTAGGCGGAGATCGTAGGCCTGAGCAGGAGGAGATCGTAGGCTAGGCGGAGATCGTAGGCCTGAGCAGGAGGAGATCGTAGACCTGAGCCGGAGGAAAGCCTGAGCCTAAGCCTAAGCCTAAGCCTAAGCCTGAGCCAAAGCCTGAGCTTGAGCCAAAATATATTCATTGTAACGGTGGAATGAGTTGGTGCGGAGTCATTCAGTAATTGCTGCTGAACTTGAAGGAAAGACATCCAAAGAAAGAATTAAATGCTAGGATGTTTTGAAGGATTAGATTAAATATATGGCGGCCCTGGAACAAGACAAGTACCGTGTTCACTTGTATGCGGGTGGCGATTCTGCGGAACAGCCCCGTGAAACAAGCATATGCGGGTATTCACTAACTGGACTAGTGAAAACCCGCATATGCGGGTATTCACTAAGTGGTTTGGTGAAAACCCGCATATGCGGGTTTTCACTGGATGCGGGTATTCCCTGTCACATATATGTTACGTCCACTTTCCGCATTCGTCCAGAAGCCGCATAATGCGGATTCTGGACGCGTCGGCGTCCAGTTTCCGCATAATGCCGTTTCTGGACGACACGGCGTCCAGAATACGCATTGGAAAGAAGAGGCATGCATCACCGTCCATGCGTAATCTGGACGTCCAGAATCAGCATTTCTTTGCCATCATGATGGAGGCGCACAGCAGGCCTGAGCAGGGGGTGAAGTAAATGGAGGAGTGTTCACCCCACTTACAGTTTGCACTAAAACTCGGCCGGCGTCGCGCCTGGCGGGTCGAAAACTGAGGCTCAGCGCGACCACCAACTTCAGGGCGCGCTACGCGCGCCCTGAAGTCGGTCACCGGTCGCGTTAAGCCTAAGCTTCGACCCGCCAGACTGCGACGCCGACTGACTCTTGTGCAGCGTGGGCGCAGGGCGAGCCTAAGCATAGCCTTATTTCAAAGGAAAATCATACTTTCAAAGACAACAACATTGTAATCAACCAAAGAATGCGTATTCTTGACGTCCAAGTTACGCATATAGAGCCAGGAGCATGCTTCTCCTTCTCCAAAGCGGATTCTGGACGGCGCCGCGTCCACAATCCGCATTATGCGGAAACTGGACGCGTCACCGTCCAGAAGCCGCATATGCGGATTCTGGACGAATGCGGATTCTGGACGTCACATACATATATACGGACGCTATTGTCTGTTCGTGTTTCTGTGTGTGTGTGTGTGTCACAAAACTAGGCATGACGGTTAGTGCCACCCAATGGAGTCGAATGCGCTGAGTAACGTGCCGTTGTCCGTTTCTGTTGCTAATTTCCCTATTTCGAGATATTTACAATTAAAATACGAAAATGTCAAAAATGACACTTTTATTTACAAGTCGTATCGGCAAAGTTTTTGCTGAAATGGAAAGGGCACAAGACGCGATGAATTTGTGACATAGTTTCGGATTTTGGAATTTACCAAATTAGGGATATTTTTGAGGTTTTTGTCAAAATTCCAAAATTTCGAACAATTCAAACAGCTTATATTTCAAAACTTCTTTGCACCGATGTATCGAGCATAGTCTGCCAAGTATTTAGCAAATAGTTTCAGCAATTATAATTAACGCAATTTAGGATACTTTTAAGGATTTTGTTAAAATCTCTAAATTTCGACAATTTCAAACAGCTTAAATTTCAAAATTTCTTTTCACGGATGTGTCGAGCATAGTCTACCAAGTATTTATCAAATAGTTTCAGATTTTATAATTAACGAAATTAGGGATATTTTCCAGGGTATTGTCAAAAATCCAAAATTTCGACACTTTCAAAAAGCTTAAATGTCATAATTTCTTTCCGCGAATGTATGGATCATAGTCTGCCAAGCATTTAACAAATAGTTTCAGATTTTATAATTAACGAAATTAGGGATATTTTCAAGGGTTTTTCAAAATTCCCAAATTTCGACAATTTCAAACAGCTTAAATTTCAAAACTTCTTTGCACGGATGTGACGAGCATAGTCTGCCAAGTATTTAGCATATAGTTTCGGATTTTATAATTAGCGAATTTACGTATATTTTCAAGGGTATTGTTAAAATTCCCAAATTTAGACAATTTAAAATGGCTTAAATATCAGAATGTCTTTGCATGGTTGTGTCGGGCATAGTCTCCCAACTATTTAGCAAATAGTTACATATTTTATAATTAACCAATTTAGGGATATTTTCAAGGTTTTTCTCAAAATTGCCAAAATTTCGACAATTTCAAAGAACTTAAATTTCAAAATATCTTTGCTTGGATGTACTGGGCGTAGTATGTCAAGTAATTATGAAACAGTGTCAGATTTTAGAATTCAAGAAATTAGGGATATTTTCAAGGGTTTTGTAAAATATGGCAGATTTCGGCATTTTCAAGTGGCTATAACTAAGCAATATTTTTCCATGGATGTGTCGTGCAGCGTATGTTTTGCCACCTATTCTATCGAACACGAAACGCGGCAATTACTGTGCGGTGCTGCAATCTATAGCAACGGTGTCGTAACCGCCCACATTTGAGACCTAAAAGAAAAGGGCGTCGTCCCATTTAGACCCTCTTCATTCCAAAGTGAACCTGCGGCGAACATTCCTGATCCTTTTTTCGCCGCGCCTCAGCGCGGCGAGGTGTATATATACGGATGACAATGTCTGTCTGTCTGTCTGTCTGTGTGTGTGTGTGTGTGTGTGTGTGTGTCCGTCCGTGGCACCGAAGTAAGATATGTGGCATATGTGGTCAAGTAGAGTCGAGGTCGCTGAGTACGGATCCGATGTCCGTTTGTGTTGCTAATTTCGCATTTTCGAGATATTCGCAATTAAAATTCCAAAATGTCGAAAATCGACTTGTTCGCCAGACGAGCTAGAATTGAAATTTCTTCAGAAATGGAAAGGGCGTAGACAGAGGATAATTTGTAACACAAAAAAAATTTTTTGTAAATGTGGAATTTAATAGAAATACGCGATTATTTGTCAAAATTACGCAAATTGACAAAAATAGAACGTCATTTATTGACGAATTTGAATGCAGAAATAGTAAGGCCGTATGTCAATAAGAATTTGTGACATAGCCTTACAGTTTTCGTAAATTGCCATTTCGAGATATTTAGAATTAAAATGAAAAAATGTCAAAATCGACATTTTCGTTTGATGGGCTAGCGGCGAAATTTCTTCGGAAATGGAAAGGGCATAGACAGCGGATAATTTGCAACACAACAAAAATTTTTTGCAAATGTGGAATTTAGTAGAAATACGCAATTATTTGTCAAAAACTCTCCAAATTAACAAAAATATAGCGTCATTTATTGACGAATGTGAATGCAGAAATAGTAAGGCCGTATGTCAATAAGAATTTGTGACATAGTTTTACAGTTTTCGTAAATTGCCATTTTGAGATATTTAGAATTAAAATGAAAAAATGTCAAAATCGACATTTTCGTTTGATGGGCTAGCGGCGAAATTTCTTCGGAAATGGAAAAGGCATAGACAGCGGATAACTTGTAACACAACAGAAATTTTTTGCAAATGTGGAATTTAGTAAAAATACGCGATTATTTGTCAAAAACTCTCCAAATTAACGAAAATATAGCGTCATTTATTGACGAATGTGAATGCAGAAATGGTAAGGTCGTAAGTCAATAAGAATTTGAGACATAGCTTTACAGTTTTAATAAATTGCAATTTCGAGATATTTAGAATTAAATTTACAAAGATGTCAGAATCGACATTTTCGTCTGATGGGCTAGCAGCAAAATTTCTTCAGAAATGGCAAGCGCAGAGACTGCGGATAATTATTGGCATACAAGAAATTTTTGCGAGTACTAAATTTGACAGAAATGATCAAAACAAGAAATTTTTGCGAGTACTAAGTTTGACAGAAATATCAAGATGTTATAAATCGCCAAAGCTTTGGTTTTCCATGCATGTTAACGTAGAAGTCGCACGCCAAGGGGAATTCCTGATGAAGAACGACCGGACCACACTGTTGGCAAGTTTTTTGTTGGATGTGACGGTTTCACACGGTAGGAAACATCAGATAAACGGCGTCGTATCATGCCGATAACATATAGCGAACGCGGCGATATCACTGAGCTTTAGATCAGCTGTACAGACAACCGTATCGTGGGGATAGCTGCACTTGCTATTAAGGTACACGTCCTCAAGACACTTTCTCCAGATGCGGCTAACGATGCGCACAAAGTTCACTATACTGCTCACCAAAATTTGACAGACACAAAGTATAGGTTGAACTTTTTACACACACAGCTTGTTTCGCCGCGCCTCAGCGCGGCGATGTGTATATATGTCGTAGCCCAACATGGTATTCAGCCCAATCTGGTATTGGGCTAGTCCAACATGGGATACCTTGTTGGACTAGCCCATCATGGGATCGCGCATCACGCGCGCGGCTGGCGCACATCGCGTGATCTCCCCCACTGATATGCAAGGCGGCGCTTGGTGATGTATGGCGCCTCTGTCCAACCTAATGCCCCCCCACACCACACGCTATTCGGTCAGACAGGCCTCCCCCTCCCCCCGCGATTGCCCTGCAAAATCAGATGTCTCGCAGTCTCTCCATTTGTCACTGCGGTCATTTGATAATTCAATGGGCCGGCTGTAATGAAAATGCCTCCTAGGTACAATTACAACGAGCGAGGGCACAATTGAAACGCCCTATCTTCGCGAGCAGTTGCAAAGAGTGAAGGGCGCGAAACAGGAGTTCACTGCTCCTGCCAAGTCGGTGTCTGTGGTCGGGGCCATGCGCGCGTGCAAATGCAAAACCAGCTGTTCGACCAGTAGATGTGCGTGCCGCAAGAACGGTGTGCCCTGCGGGAGCAAATGCCAAGTGGGTAGCAAAACGTGCATGAATTAACTGGTACATGTTTGTATGCCGCGCTTCGTATCTGCTTTCTGGTGCATGGCTGTTCTCTGAATCGTCTATTGTTTACTCGCCGCATAATGAAGAGATTAGGATATGGCGGGGAGGCCTGTCGGACGCGGCGAATAGCGTGTGATGTGTGTGTGTGTGTGTGTGTGTGTGTGTGTGTGTGGGGGGGTGGGGGGGGGGCATTAGGTTGGACAGAGGCGCCGTACATCAGTAAGCGCCGCCTTGCATGTCAGTGGGGGAGATCACGCGATGTGCGCCAGCCGCGCGCGTGATGCGCGATCCCATGATGGGCTAGTCCAACAAGGTATACCATGTTGGGCTAGCCCAATCCCAGATTGGGCTGAATACCATGTTGGGCTACGACATATATACAGATGACGATGTGTAGTCCGCGAACTTTTTTGTCCAGCCGAAGTAAAACACGTGACAGATGGCGTCAGGTAGAGTCGATGTCGCCGATTACGGATCCGATGAGATTTGCTGTTGCTATTTTCAGAATGAAGGTGGGTGTAACGTTTGAAGTTTGAAATTTTTCGACCAATTATCTCTATTTGCAATGTTACGGTGCTTACGGGGCATATCAAGTGCTAAAGCACCGTAGTCTGCTGAATAGACGCCAACTGAGAGTATAAGAGCGCCGTTTTGAGAAGCGCTGTGATGCGACAGCATGGCGTAGGCGGGAAAGCCGCCGGATCGCGCGCAAAAACGTGCGAGCCGACCGAGGTTCGATCCTCGGCGACCCTTTTGCTGTTTTGCTGCGCTTTAATCTGGTTTTGTCATTTACGTTTTGACACCGAACAGCCAAACAATTATCGGCGTAGCGGCTTCTGGTTTGTCCACGTCAGCAAAACGTTTTACATAACCTTAAATCTCTGTGTCCAATGCTAGCGGTAGCGAGTTTCGTTGAAAACTATACCCACGCTCACACCACCACCCCGTCGATTGGCATCTTGTCACACGATGGCGTCGATAACACCCAGCGAAGTCTTGGCGTCCGTTTCTGTTGCTGAGTCATTGTCGTAGTCGCGTCCGGTTGCTCCAAAAGTGGGCCAAGTTGTTTGCCGAGTTCAGACGCTAGCAAGTTTCCACGTTTGGCAAGTTTTTTTGTTGGATGTGAGGATTTCACACAGCTAGTAACTTTAGATGAACGGCGTCGTATCATGCCGATAACATATAGCGAACGCGGCGATATCACTGATCACTTTGATCAGCTGTACAGACAACCGTGTCGTGGTAATAGCTGCACTTGGCTTATACCAGACGTTCTCAAGCTAATTTCTCCAGATGCGGCTAATGATGTGTATTAAGTTCACTATGCTGTTCACCAAGATGTGACAGACACAAAGTATAGGTTGAACTTTTTACACACACAGCTTGTTTGGATCAGTACCCACCAATACGAATCCTATAGGCAACGATTGCCCAAGAATGGCACAAACTACCTTTGAAAACTCGAGGTAACTGCGGCGAAAATCCCCGAAGAAATGCTCAACTTTCTATTCTGACGCACTATTGAATATACTCCTCAAATGCACAACACACTATGCAATGCCAATCAACCAGCATTGGGTACCCAGTTTTTACTCTAAGCTTGTTGTACCAACATAGGCCAAAATCGGCAAAAATTTTCGCCTGCGGCGTAAAAATTTTAAGTGCTTTTATAGCATCTTGGTCCCCCCTGTGGCCTCAAAAATTCCGCCCCCCCCCCCATTCCAAAATCCTGGATCCGCCACTGATCTTCAGCCAATTGGCGAGGTCAAAAGATTGCGACAAGGACCTTTCAAAGTAGTCTCCGTTGTAGCACGTTACGATACTTTTCCAAACTTGCTTCCCAATAGGCTATGGAGGACCGTAATATTAGCCTATGCGTCACAAAATGGGACGCAACGATCGTCACCTTCTTGGACGTCTGGCACTGGCGGCGGCGGGTTCCTCGAAAAGCATCCACTGGCCAGCAGAGGCAAAGCAAGGCTGGTGATGACGACAAAAATCGCTGTTGCCATAAGTGTGACGTTCCTCGCGTTGACGCAATGAGTAACTTTTAGCTCTCACCCTCAGCCGGGCGACAGCCAACGAGAGGTCGGCTCGGCGTGCGTACGTACGTTCAGAGCGTAATCCGATCACGGCGTTGGAAAGTCGTAGAGAGACACTCTTCAAAAGTTCTCAACGTGTTCTCTGGTGCGATGTCAAAAACTCTTTTCCAACTGGTTTAAAACGCATTGATGAAGTCTATTACACCACCGATATAAATTAGCACTGAAGTGGCTCTCAGGCGGTTGTGTAGCGACATTTGACGCGTCCTTCAAAAACTCTCGACGCCAGGAACACGTTTATATGTTTGTCGCTTTCAAAGCGGAAGTTCTAAAAGGTATTTCCATGATCTAACTAAATAGCAAAACGAGCCGATTTTATATTGTTACGCAACAATAATAACGGCGATTCCCCACACTCTCGGCAAAAGGCCACAACTCTTTTCAATGTCAGTCAGAAGAATACAAGCTCAACTGTTTGCCTCTCGATACCCTTTCTTTTGCTTGTTGATACTGTAGGAGCA